>SJXQ01005231.1:114800-171659 GCA_006408695.1 Aepyceros melampus
CTGAAGCTCCAGTACTTTGGCCACCTCATGTGAAGAGTTGATTCATTGGAAAAGATTCTGATGCTGGGAGGGATTGGGGGCAGGAGGAGAAGGGGATGACCGAGGATGAGATGGCTGGATGGCATCACTGACTCAAAGGGCATGAGTCTGAGTGAACTCTGGGAGTTGGTGATGGACAGGGAGGCCTGGCGTGCTGCGATTCATGGGGTCGCAAAGAGTCGGACATGACTGAGTGACTGAACTGAACTGAAATGAAGTCATACACAAAAGATTCCATTTATATTGAATTCAAAACCAAGCAAAATTATCATGTGATGTTAGGGCATGAGGGTGGTAGTGAGGTAGAAGATAATTCCGAAATGGCTTCTGAGGGACTGATAATATTCTATTTTTTTCTGTGTAGCAGGTGCCTAGGGATTCTTGCTGTTTAAAAATATATTGAGTTGTAACTTTTGATAGATATACTCTATACACACATAGCTTTTGTTTCGTAAGTACACACAAAATTGTTCATTTTCTGGGTACATATTTTAAGTAAAATACGAAAATGAGCTTGAATTATACACAACAAACTCATCAAACTTATGATACAATTGCAAAGTTAGGATGGTGAGTGTAACAAAGTTAGTGGGACCAAAAATGGTGGCTAAAGTGATTCTTTAATTTAAAAACATGAAAAACAAAGGAAGGAAAAAAGCTAGGAGAAAATAGAATATTAAGTTGATGATTCTGAATGATGAAAATACATGTGTTGTATTTGTTACAGTATTTTTGCTCTTTATTTTTAGGACTCAAAATTTTAAATATACAAGAAAAACAAAACTGTCTAGTGAGAAAATTTTTTACATTAAGTTACTGCTTAATCAGGGGAAATTCTGATTTTTTTTTTAGATGAGCTGCAAAGAAATGAAGTCATAATTCTTAAAAAATTTAACAAGAGTAACATTTCTTTAAAATCTCCATTAACAACTGAATTCGGAAAATAAAATGAAGCAGTAACTTTATTTATCCATCCACCCACTGCTATAATATGCTGCAAAAACTCCTTGGACTTTCACAGCGTCATTTGTTCTACAGTTAGAAATGAAACTGACAAAATCTTGTTTACTTGTAGGGACAGAAACGTCAGAGCTCGCCCACTCTGGCCAACAGAGCTGCAGAAGCAAAGACTGAATTAAAAGGATGTGCAATGAGATGAAGTTTGACTTTCTTTCTGAAGAAGAAAAATAGTATCTTACGAACAAGGTAGAAACATTGGGAACCCTCCAGGATTCTTAGCTGTGAACTTCTGGAAAAGCCTGTGTTGGTCTTGGGCAAACGGTCGGCAAGTGCCAGAGGATAAGGGGGATGTCTGCAGCCCAAGACGTGCATAAACCCAGAGGATGCTCCAGCCAACACAATTGACTTCCTGGTCTCCACTGAGATAAAACCATCCTTAAGGAAGGATGCCAAAAATAGGAAGCCTTAAAATACAAAGACAACAAACACTGTTTTTTCCTGATGTTAATTATCTTGACACGGGCCACCAGAAGATAAGTTATCCCCCGCTTAAAGCACATCTCCCAGAAACAGAAAAAAAAAAAAAAGATGCGGCGTCACCAGTGAACTGTCTGATGTCAGATGGGACATTTCTGAGTTTCGGGGACAATGGTCCAAAGTGACCAAACAGCTGGATTTCAAGCTTCCACACATTTTCCTGTGTCTCCCAACACATTCCTGGCAGTTAATATCTTTAATTTACAACCAATAATTAAGCTTTTAATTGTTTTTCTTTTCCTATGTATTTGCTTAGAAGTGCAAACTGTGCTGTTCGTTGTTGACTTAGCTTGCTCAGCCTCCATGGAAGCCCAGCCAAAAAGAACAGGCTGACTCAATTGGTGGAGGGGTGAATTTACGATCAGGCCCACAAAACGTTTGTCTTGAAGACAAAGTTCCCCGCGTAAGCAATGAAACCACAGTGTGTTGGTACGCTGGCTCACATTTCGTACAGGATTCTCTTCTTTCCTCCTGGCCGGAAGTTGCTCTTAGCAGTTATCTTAGGAGGAGAGGAAACTGGCCGTCCAGCAGCTCTCTCAATTCTCTAAGGATTTTGCTCTCACGTGGCCTCTCTCATGTATGTTTTGGAAAATGTGAATATAGATGCATTGGTCACCTTCCAGAAGGGATGCTCCTTATAAAGTGCTCCCTACTCCTCCAAGGAGAGGTAGCCCCTCCATCCTGTCCTCCACAGGGACTGAGTGACATGGCAACAGCTGCACAACTCATTTCTTCAAGCCCTGTGTCTTGAGGGGGAGAGAAGGGAAGGAAGAGGGAAGAAAGAGAGAAAAAGAGAGAGGAGGGTAAAAAAGAGGGTGGTAAGGAAGGGAGGAGGGAGCGCGAGGAGCCCTGGAGGAGTCTGCGAAGATGAAGGAGAGGCAGACCAGTGGGGTGTGGCCTGTGACTGTAGAGTAAGAAGCTAGTCTCTAAGGTCACTGAAAACTGGCTCTGGAGGAAATTCGTGGGGAAAAGTTTTAAAAAACTAAAACTTCAGTGGGTTTTGAAGTGGTATTTCGGTAGGGGAGCAATCTCATGACCTTAGAGGAGTATCGCCTATTTAACCCTTACCTTTACTTGGCAAGCCAGAGAGATCCAGCAAGATGGCCAGTGGGAGGGTTGGTACAGGAGACTCTTGATTTCATGGCCTCATGCTCAAACTCTGTACCACATGCCTTTGACTGTAGCTCCAACTTAAGTCAAAATTGGAAGCTCCTTGACAACAGGAGGTCACAATGTAGTGAAGAATCAGAAGTTGGACTATTTGGTGTTTGACACGAGGGAATAAACTGAAATGGCCAGTGACCGGGAGAGGGGGGCCCACGGAAAACCTGAAGCTCCATCTCTATTGCCAGAGGGACAGTCACAATGGGAAACGGAAGCAGCTGAGCTGAGGGCTGATGCAGGTCCTCAAAGGTGCCTGTCACAGTCCATTCACACGAGTCTTTCTGAAATCCACGAGTGGATGTGTGGCAGGGATCACATATGCATAGTATGTCATTTAGAACACGTGTGACTGGGTACCATGTAGCATTTTAAAGATACATGCTCTTCGGAAATCTCCTTGGAGGTGAGGGCAAGTCCATCTGGAGGGACAGATGTAAGACGCGGAGCCCAAGCCCAGATCTCACTTCCCTCTCTCGCCCCACCGGACCAAGCCCAGTGGGTATCAGTGAGCAAGGGAGCCCACTGGCACAGCCCATAAGGGTCAGCTCCTCAGCGCGGGCAGGGTAACTAGGGTAGAGAAGGTTTCTCCAAGAGCCCAGGGAGAAGACTCCAGTACCCTGTCTAACTTGGTCTCCGTCCTGGGGTCCCCCCATAAGTGGCCCTGGAGGCTTCAGGGACTGACGATCTGTTGCCACAGAGCAGACGGAGGTGGCGATCAGGCTCATCTCGGGGCTGCTCCACGTCATGGCGCCACCACCCACCTGCCAGCAGACTCCAGAGGAAAGGTAAAGGGGTTCAGTTGTCTGGGTCCATCCACCTTGCAGCAGCCCGAGGCCCAGAACCCTGAGGACAATTGGGTCAGCCACAGACAGGGAAGCATCCTCCCAACACATCATTCCAGGGCCTCTGAAAGTCCCGATGCAGCATCCCACTGAGAAGACTCCCAGAAGCTTCCAAAAGCCTTGCCGCAGGCTCCTCAACCCTCCAGATCAGCTCACACCCTCATATTTCAGTCCAACAATCCTCTCTCAGACCTTTGGCCTCATAGGCCCTGCTTGCCCCCCTGCCTTGATGACACATGAGGATGTGGTTTTCAGTCGCCCTCAACTCTTGGCCAGACAACAACTTGTGTCCCTGGCTGTCTGGGCCCCTTCATAGCAAGTGGGCGATCAGAAGAGAAAAGCCTCAGTTTTGAAAGATCCCAGCTTGTTGAGGCTTCCCTCCTGCTAGGCTCTCCCTCTGTTCCATGGAATGAAAGGTGGAAAGCAGAGCTGAGAAGACCGCACAGTTCTCTCATCCAACCGTCTCCTCCTCTGCAAGGATCTGAAGCTACTACTGGTTCACACAAGGTCCCACAGCCAACCAAGCTAAGCTGCTGCTGCATGGGTAGACCCCACACCCAGCCCAGAGCTCTCTCTACTAGGCCCCATTCTCTCCAGCTTTTCTAAGGAACACATCCTTTGAGAAAAGTCATAGCCATGGCCTTGTTTTGCCACTTTGGAGGATGTCACGGGGCCAGCCCACTATTCTCTCATGCTCCCTCCCTCCCCCCCGGCATCTCTCTGCCCTCCTCCTCCTCTGTCCTTCTCTTTACCCCTCCTTTTCTTCATTTTGGTCATCACTGCCTCTCCTTCTGTCTAAGTGTTTCCCCTTTCAATTGCTTGCAAGAGATTTTGAGAGAGTGGAGAGTGAGAAAAAGCAAAGAGCAAGCAAGATTGTATGGGGAGGGGGGGATGGTTGGAGAGGGAGGAAGTACCCGAAGCTGACTTTGTTATTACTGTACTTTGAATAAATGACCTCATTTCCCAGGGAGTCTGTTTATGTGACTTTTTCATCGCACTCTATAACAAAGTTCTCCACATTCCAAGGGCTAGAAAGCCCATCCGGGTGCTCTCTCTTTAATTAAGTGTACCGTTCTTGATCCGCTCTTTGCCTCAGAATATTTTGCTAGAGTGACCGCATCTCTTCTCTGCTGAAGCAGCCTGGAAGAGTGGGGTGGGAGGGAGAGCTGTGAGGGAAAGGGAAGGCCAGCTTGAAGCTGTCGCCCTGCCTGACCCGGTCCCCTAGTGACACCGCATGCTACTCGCTGGGCACAGCCACCCTCCGCTGCAGCCCAGCGCCACGCCCTGCCTTGCCTCCTCGGTCACTCCCTTCCCCAGGCCCCTCCTTCACCGACTGGGGCCTGTTCCCTTAAAGATCGATCCTCTGACCTCTAATCTACTAACAAATTTATTTTGTCAATCCCTAAAATCCTTCTGGAGAAAGGAATGGCTACCCCCTCCAGTATTCATGCCTGGAGAATTCCACGGACAGAGGAACTTGGTGAGCTACACAGTCCATGAAGTCGCAAAGAGTCAGACATGAGCGACTTGAGCGACTTTTACTCACTCACTCAAACTCCTTCTAGCTCTAACCTTCTCCCAATCGGTAGTAAATTAGTTGGAACTTTCTTGGTAGTCTAGTGGCTAAGACTCCAGTCTCCCAATGAAGGGGGTGCAGGTTCAATACCTGGTTGGGGAACTAGATTCTACATGCCTCAGCTGACGATTTGTATGCTACAACTAAAAAATAAAAAACTTCCTGCATGACTCAAGGAAGGTGAAGATCCAATGTGCTGCAACTAGGACCCAGCACAGCCAAATGAACAAATAAAAGTACATCTTTTAAGAAAAGTAAATTAGTTAAGGGTGCTATTTGCACACACACCCCAGGGTCTTCTTTATCAACTATGCATTTATCATTTCATTTTTTATACATGCATTTTGTTGTTTAACCCAGAGTAACAATTCTGAGAGTTCTCACGTCAAGCCAATGAGCAGAATCCCTAGTCTCTGAGTAACGGATATATTCAGACAAGTGAAGCCTTTCTGGGGGGTTCCCTGAACCTTACTGTGTAGCTGCTACACCATACACGGGCAAAGGTGGGTTCAGTACTCCTTTTGGGAGCCTAACTGCTGATGACTGCTCCTGAGCAGTCACAATGTGCAATTCAGCCAAAGGATCATTTATATCCTCAAAGTGAGAAAAATGTGTCTTTTTTACTTTCCGAGTGTAGCAGCAGGGTGTTTTCTAGAGAACAGTCCCTAAGATTTTTCTGAAGCTACAACAGAATTGCTACCTGATAACTGCAAGCACATTCTTCTTTCAACATGAAGTCTTGATTTTACATCATAACAGAATGTCTTTTTTTTCTAATGGGAAAAGCTGCTAGATTCTGTCATCTTACTTCATTTATTCGATTATTCAATATCAACTAATGCCAACACTAGTTTCTAGGCATGTGGTGGTGAACAGAGGTGTCACCACCACCCCAAAACTTGCAACACAGTGATGTACAGACACAATCAAGGAACCAAATACATATTTGATTGTTTTGAAGGAAATAAACAGGATCCGTGATGGGTAGCAACAGAGAAGGAGCAATTTAGACAAGGTGTTCATTGTTCGTGGAAAAGTGAAGACCCAAGGAATGAAAAAAATGTCAGAAGCATAACAGGGAAGGGAGGATGTCCCAAGCAAAGGAATGTTCCAAGCAAAAGAAATAACATGCATAAAGGGCTGGGCTGCCATGGGGGAGGCTTACCTTGTTGAAAAAAATGAAGGGAGGTTTGTGCGACTGAGTCAGTGTGTGAGGTAGGAAAACAGGAGGTTGGAGAGGTAGACAGAGATTAGATCACACGGCACAATGTAAGCCATGGAAATGGGTTTGTGCTCTATTTGAATGCAAAGACAAAATGGCTTTTGAGAAGAAGTAAGAGCAAGGCTGGAGTATATGATGGAGACTGTTGCATCTCCCACAACGGCAGGTGGATTCTTTACCATTGTGCCACCTGGGAAGCCCATGATGGCGAGGGAGTGGGAGGCAGTTGCTAGGTCTGGACAGGAGATGGTCCAATGACCAGTGGGATGGGGTGAAGTTAGCTGATATGAAGCACTTTGGCTCCTGAAGGAGACAATCCAGTAAGAATTTCCAAGGCATTCAGTGTGGAGGGTGAGAGAAGGGAGGAATTGAGAATGAAATGCAGATTGTTGGCATGAAAAACTGAGTTCCTGGGGTACCATTCATGAAAATAAAGAAGGCTGGGAGAGTAGGAATTTGAAGAGCATGTGGGATGAGTCAGGATTTTCATTTTCAGATGGACTTGAGTCATTCTACATTTAAACAGCCTATGTTTGTTAACTGTTGCTTGTTCCGGTGGATATACATGCACTCTCTCTGAGCACTCTTGGCAGAAGAGGCAGGGTTTGGAAAAGAGTAATGCAGGAGGGCCAGCTCTTCAGCCCAGCAGACTGTTGAGATGTCCCAGTGTGATGTGGTGTTTCACCCAAGATGTTCAATCTGATATTTGTGAAATATACTCTTAGTTCAGTTCAGTTGCTCAGTCATATCTGACTCTTTGTGACCCCGTGGACTGCAGCATGCCAGGCTTCCCTGTCTATCAACTACCAGAGCTTACTCAAACTCATGTCCATCAAGTTGGTGATGCTACCAACCATCTCATCCTCTGTCATCCCCTTCTCCTCCCACCTTCAATCTATTCCAGGATCAGGGTCTTTTCAAATGAGTCAGTTCTTCACATCAGGTGGCCAAAGTATTAGAATTTCAGCTTTAGCATCAGTCCTTCCAATGAATATTCAGGACTGTTTCCTTTAGGATGGACTGGTTGGAACTTCTTGCAGTCTACGGGACTCTCAAGAGTCTTCTCCAACACCACAGTTCAAAAGCATCAGTTCTTTGGTGCTCAGCTTTCTTTATGCTCCAACTCTCACGTCCATGCATGACCACTGGAAAAACCATAGCCTTGACTAGACAGACCTTTGTTGGTAATGTCTCTGCTTTTTAATATGCTGTCTAGGTTGGTCATAGCTTTTCTTCCAAGGAGGAAGCGTCTTTTAATTTTATGGCTACAGTCACCATCTGCAGTGATTTTGGAGCCCCCCAAAATACTCTAGGCCATGACTATACTCTGCGGAAGCAGTTGGCGGTGGAGGTGAGTAGAGGATCACTAAAGAAAATAGATACCCATTCTCTCAGTCATCCTCAGAAGTCAGTATGAAGACAGAACACAAGGGCTTGGTGATGTCCCTCTTGAGTAGTCACGTCTTACAATTTTAAACATCCCACCTTTTATCAGACCCAGAGACTAATACTCAGCTCAACTCTTGAAACAGATACAAGACAATGTGCTTGTGTGCTGAGTCGCTTCAGTTGTGTCTGACTCTTTGTGACCCCCATGGACTGTACCCCACCAGGCTCTCTGTTCATGGAATTGTCCAGGCAAGAATGCTGGAGTGGGTTGCCATTTTCTGCTCCTGGGGATCTTCCTAACCCAGAGATCAAACCCGTGCCTCTTGTGTCTCTCATGTCTCCTGCACTGGCAGACGAGTTCTTTACATTAGACAAGGGAAGCTCCAATGCAACAGATTTCTACAAATAGTTCTGGTATAGTTTTTATGCCAGGGACATATACATATAAATAGACATATAGATTTATAATTCATTTGAAACAAACTCTATTATTTCAATATGTTTTAAAAATAAGATACACCTTAAATCACTACTCAACAATCAGTAAATTTTCACTTCTTAAGCCAAATTGATAAAAAAAAAAGAGCTCTTTGAATAAGCAAAAAGCTAAAACATAGAGACTTTAATCTGTGTTGCATCAGCTCTAAGAAAATATTTCCTTGTAGTATCTATACTTCCAAGCAAACATTTCAGCAGCCTTAATGAATACGCAAGCATTGTATACAAAGAAAAGAATAGCAATAAAGAAGATAGTTGACTTCGCACCAGCAAAAATGCAGACCAGAAAATAGTATCACAACATCTTTACTGTGCCAAAGCAAACAATCAAAAACTTACTTTAACATGATATAGGCAAAGAAAATATCTATCAAAAATAAGCGATAAGACTACAGAAGTCGAAACAGTGTGGTACTGGCACAAAGACAGACACACACAGCAATAAAATAAAATAGACAGTCCAGAAATAAATCATCATGATTTTCAGCCAAGGTGCCAGGACCATTCACTGGGGGAATGTACAGTCTCTTTTCAATAAATGATACTGGGAAAACTGTATATTCACATGCAAGAGAATAAATTCAGACCCTTACCATACACTATACAGAAAAATTATTCATAATGGATCAGAAATGTAGGTGTAAGTGCTAAAGCTTTATTTCTTTTCTCAGAAGAAAATATGGGAAATCTTCATGATATTGATTTGGCAATAATTTATTCAATATGTCACCAGAAGTACAGTCAACCAAATAAACAAAAGATAAATGGGACTACATCAAAAATTAAAACTTCTAATTTGTACATCAAAAAACAATCAACAAAGTGAAAAAACAGCATATAGAATGGGAGGAAATATCTGCAAACCATGTATCTGATCAGAGAGATATAGCTATACAGACAAATCAATATAAATATACATATCCAGAATATATAAAGAATTCTTACAACTGAACAAAAAAATAAGGTACACAATTTAAAATGAGCAAAGGGCATGAATAGACGCTTCAAAAAAGATACACATGTGGCCAATAGACACATGAAAAGGTGCTGAACTAACCATTAGAGAAATACAACTCAAAATCCTAATGAGACACCACCTTACATCTGTTAGAATGACTGAGACAAATAAATAAATAAATTCAAACTAGCAAGTGTTGGCAAGATGTAGAAAAATTGAAACCCTCATGCACTGTTGGTGGGAATGTGAAATGATGCTGTTGCTACACAAAACAGTATGGCAGGTCCTCAAAATGAAAAATGGAATTATTATAGGGTCTAGCAATTCCACTTCTGGGTGTATAGCCAAAAGAATTGAAAGCAGGGTCTCAATGAGATATCTGTACACCCATGTTCATAGCAGCAACTCAGTGTCCACTGATGGATAAGCACAATGTGGTATATATTCATACAATGGAATATTATTTGGCTTTAAAAAGGACGGAAATTCTGATGCATGTTACAGCTTAGATGAATCAGAAGGGTATTACGCAAAATGAAATGTCAGTCAGTTCAGTCGCGCAGTCGTGTCCGACCCTTTGTGAGCCCGTGAGTCGCAGCACGCCAGGCCTCCCTGTCCATCACCAACTCCACTCCCACACAGAAACATACTATATTATTCCTCATACATAGGGTACCTAGAGCAATCAATTTCACAGAGACAAAAAGGACAATGGTGGTTGCCAGGTGCTGGGTGAGGCACTGAGTGTTGTTCTTTAATGGGTATAGAGTTTCAGTTTTGCAAAATGAAAGAAGTCCTGGAGATTGATTGTACAACAACGTGAATATACTTAATACCATTGAGCTGTACACTCAAAATGCTTAAGATGGTAAATTTTATGTTATGTGCATTTTACCACAATGAAAGATAAAAAGAAAACAAGCCACACACATTTCTGGGGGAAATGCTGAGAGATTTTGTTTCTAGCTTAAGTCCACTGTTTAAACACTAAAGGAAGTTCTTCTGTCTAAAGGGAAATGCCTTCAGTTGGCACCTTGGATTGATACAAAGAAATGAAGAACACAGGAAACAGTAACTTTGTTTAACTGTTTTTTCTTTTCTTAATTTCTTGAAGAGACAATTGAACTATTTAAAACAATATACTGTGGGCTTTATAAAGAGGTAAAATGTTAAGAGAACACTAGAATAAAGAAAGGCAGTGGATTGAAGTTACATTATTTTTGTTTATATGTGGAATAGTATAATATTAATTCAGGGTAGATTGCAACAAGTTAAGAAAAAACAGTGCAATCTTCAGAGCAACAGCTGGAAAAATGAAACAAAGAGGTTCAGGCAATGTGCCAATAGATGAGAAAAAAATGAAATACTACAGAAATGGCAACCCACTCCAGTGTTCTTGCCTGGAGAATCCCAGGGATGGCGGAGCCTGGTGGGCTGCCGTCTATGGGGTTGCACAAAGTCAGACATGACTGAAGTGACTTAGCAGCAGCACACAATGTATAATTAATCAAAAAGTAGGGAAGAAAATAGGAAAAACAACAAAAGTATAGAAAACAGCAAAATGGAAGTTTTAAATATGAGACATTTCATATAAATGATAAAATTTTATAGTTTTAAAATATTAATAGAATCAGTTTATCAAGAAGCAGTAACAGTCTTAATATATATGCATCTCAGAGCTTCAAAATACATAAAGCAAAAAGAGAAACAGATTAAGCCATAAATAGAACTTGATGTTTTAACACTCCTCCCACAATAGTTGTTAGAGCAAGTGCTCAATACTATCAATTTGACCTAATTCATATTTACAAAATACTCTCCATGGTAGTCACATTCTTGCAAGTGTATATAGAACATTTTCCAAGGTAGACCATGTGTTGGGCCAATCAAAAGTCTATAAGTTTAAATAATTAAATTATACAAATGTTCTCTGATCATAATGAAATTATTAAAATTTGATAACAGAAACATGACTGGAGAATCTCCAAATATATAGAAATTGGGCTGTGAGATATAGCTAAAGTGGTGAAATATAAAATAAAGAAACAACAGAGAAATTTAATGGAACAATAAGCTGGTTCTTTAAAAAGATCACTGAAACTGATACTTTCAAACTGGACTGATCAAGGGGAAAAAAGAGAGAACACACAAATTACCAACATGAAGTGTAGAGAAAAGACATTAGTACGTATACTACAGATATTGGAAGGAAAGAAGATAATATGAACATGTTTAGTCCAATAAATTCACAACCTAGATAACTTGGAGAAATTCCTTGAAATACATAATTATAGATGAAATGTATAAAATTAAAGACTGACAGCAACAACCATTGACAAATGTATGAAATAACTGGAACTTTCATACATTGCTGATGGAATTGCAAGATGATACAATCATCTGGGGAAGTATTCTGGTGGCTTTTTATGAAGTTAAACATACACTTATAAATTCCACAATTAGGCATTTACCCAAGAAAAATAAAAACTTAGTGTCTATAACAACACTTGGACATGAACATTGATAGGAGACTTATTCATGATGATCAAAAAAGTGGAAGCAACTCATTAGATGAATATCCATCAGTAGATGAATAAACAAAATATGGTTTTAATTCATATACATAAATACTATCCAACAATAAAAGGCAATAAAGTATTAATACACACAACTTTCATTAATCTCAGAATCATTATACTAAACAAAGAAAGCCACAGATGGGTATATACTATTTGGGTTTATTTTATTAAATAATGACAAGCAAAACTAACTTATAGGGATGAAAAGCTGATCCATGTTTGCCTGGTATAGAAAATGGGGAACACTTACTGTAGGGGGAAACAAAACGTTGAAGTGATGGAAATATTCTGTATCTTGAGTAGGTGGGAGCTACACAGGTGTGTACATGTCCAAACACATGGAGCCTAAAGTGGTACATTTTATCGTAGGTAGATTGTACCTCAATACATTTGAATTTAAAAGATGAAAAGAACGCACATTGCGATATTGACACACACCTGCTGGAATGGCTAAAATTAAATTTAAAAAAGCACTGACAATACTAACTGCCAACAAGTATGGGAACAAGTGAACTCTCACCCATTGCTGACAAGTATGTAAATTGGTAAAATCATCCTGGATAACTACTTTGTATTGATCATATATGTAACCTTAGACACAGAAATTTCTTTTTAAATACATCTGACAGAAATGTGCACATATATGCTCCTAAAGAATGCTCATAGCAGCCTTGTCTTAAAACTGGAAACATCTAATTGTCCACAAATCATAGAATGGACTAAAAACTAGTAGTATATTCACATGATAGAATACTATCCAGTAATGGAAATGATTGAATTGCTTATACACACAAGAAACATGAGCAAATCTCGTAAACCTTGTATTGAGAGAAAGAAGCCAGACACAAAAGACTGCATACTATAAAATTTCATTTATATAAAAATTTTAAATATGTAAAATTAATCCAGGATGTTGAAAGTCAAAAGAGTCATTTCCTTTGGGAAAAAAGAGAAGGGAATATGAGACGAGCTTCTGAGAAAGTGGGAAGCTGTTTCATGAACCAGGTGATTACTGGAGCGTATTTACTTTATGATGACTCAGTGAATTATACACTGGTGATTTGTGTCCTTTTCATTGTGTATGTCATATGCATTTATACAAAAGGCTTTTTAAAAGGGACTTATGAGTGAATGAGAATCAAGGAAGCAGGAGAAGAAATATAGACTTTGTCACTAAGTTCATAGTAATGAAAGGATGCCGAAAGGATGCCAAAATGAAGAAGCTTGGGGTGTAGTATGATTGTGCTAAAAGGTATTTTTTGGATTCGAGAAGAGTTGCACATATTCTGGTTTTTTTAAGCCAGTGAAGGGGAAGAAATAATGTGATAGGAAATAAATGATGAAGCATTATTTTAAAAACTTTATGAAGCAGAAGTTCATGAGAAACAGTGGTTATATATAGAAGTGCAAATCTTGTACTTGTAAATCTTGTAAAAGAGTGATTCTTTTCCCTCCAAGTCTCAAAATAATATAATTTAAATTAAAATGAAAAGATGGAGCCACACAGGGAACCCATAAAAGAGTGATAGGAAAATCGGGAAACTGTTGGAACAAGGCTAAGGAAGTTTATATCTGACACAAAGCACAACACATGCTGAGAGGTTGGGAATCAAGATCTGAGTCTTAAGAAAACAGTGATGAAGGTGGGTACCTCCACTGCAGGAAAAGTGAAGAGCAACTGCTTAAGGAAAAATGAAACAAAAACAGCTGTAGGAGGGGTCAGCTTAATTTGAAAATTACACATTTCTTGTTGTTTAATTGGAACACTTCTTCTCTTGGGTACTCAGGCAGGAAACCTTGATGTAATTGATTTATGACATTGTCTTCTCTTCCTTCTTTTCACAGCCATTTTACAATCCATCACTCTTTTCCTTTCAGTTCAGATCAGTCCATCAGTCATGTCCGACTCTGTGACCCCATGAATCGCAGCACACCAGGCCTCCCTATCCATCACCAACTCCCGGAGTTCACTCAAACTCATGTCCACCGAGTCGGTGATGCCCTCCAGCCATCTCATCCTCTGTCGTCCCCTTCTCCTCCTGCCCCCAATCCCTCCCAACATCAGAGTCTTTTCCAATGAGTCAACTCTTCACATGAGGTGGCCAAAGTACTGGAGTTTCAGCTTCAGCATCATTCCTTCAAAAGAACACCCAGGACCGATCTCCTTTAGAATGGACTGGTTGGATCTCCTTGCAGTCCAAAGGACTCTCAAGAGTCTTCTCCAACACCACAGTTCAAAAGCATCAATTATTCTGTGCTCAGCTTTCTTCACAGTCCAACTCTCACATCCATACATGACCACAGGAAAAACCATAGCCTTGACTAGACGGACCTTAGTCAGCAAAGTAATGTCTCTGCTTTTGAATATGCTATCTAGGTTGGTCATAACTTTTCTTCCAAGGAGTAAGCTTCTTTTAATTTCATGGCTGCAGTCACTCTCTGCAGTGATTTTGGAGCCCCCAAAAATAAAGTCTGACACTGTTTCCACTGTTTCCCCATCTATTGCCCATGAAGTGATGGGACCAGATGCCATGATCTTCGTTTTCTGAATGTTGAGCTTTAAGGCAACCTTTTCACTCTCTCTTTCACTTTCATCACTTCAGCAAAGTAATGTCTCTGCTTTTGAATATGCTATCTAGGTTGGTCATAACTTTTCTTCCAAGGAGTAAGCTTCTTTTAATTTCATGGCTGCAGTCACTCTCTGCAGTGATTTTGGAGCCCCCAAAAATAAAGTCTGACACTGTTTCCACTGTTTCCCCATCTATTGCCCATGAAGTGATGGGACCAGATGCCATGATCTTCGTTTTCTGAATGTTGAGCTTTAAGGCAACCTTTTCACTCTCTCTTTCACTTTCATCACTTTCCCTTTCAGTCTTTGGCAATCCATACCCAGCAGGGAAAACCTAAACCACTGTAACCTTTTCCCAGCAGAGTTTCTGCCTCCAGTCTCTCCCTTCGATACTTATTTTCCTAGTGCAAATATTGAGATGTCTGCATGCCCAGAGAGATGGTTTCTAGAATTGGAGGTCAGTCAAACTAAAAACTTAGCTGAATCCCAATTACATTCCAGACCGTGATAGAATCTGGGGCGCATGGCATATCATGGACTGGACATTAGCCCAGCACAGCCAGCCCTTCACACAATCAAGCCTTCACCTGGCTAAGTATAAACTAATGAGTACTGACTAAGATCTTCTTTGGAAGGAATGATGCTAAAACTGAAGCTCCAGTACTTTGGCCACCTCATGCGAAGAGTTGACTTATTGGAAAAGACCCTGATGCTGGGAGGGATTGGTGGCAGGAGGAGAAGGGGACGACAGAGGATGAGATGGCTGGATGGCATCACGGACTCAATGGACGTGAGTCTGCGTGAACTCTGGGAGTTGGTGATGGATAGGGAGGCCTGGCGTGCTGCGATTCATGGGGTCGCAAAGAGTCAGACACGACTGAGCAACTGAATGGAACGGAACTGACATTTATTGAGTACGTATGATGTGGAAGATATGTTCAAAACTCCTAGCATATACTAGTCTATTTCATTCTCATAACAACCTCTGGGGTGGTTATAGTTTTCTCATTTAATAGGCCGAGAACTGAAACATAGGAGGCCAAGTAAATTGCTCCACTTAGAGTTAGTAAATTTAAAGCCAGTTAGTTGGATCCAAAATTGTACATTTAATCCTTGCACTAAAAACAGGCACTTGTTTGGCTTCTAACACTGCTGTCTTTGGGTCTGCTGGGCCAAGTCAAAAATCTTGGTTCTGAGACCCACCTTCAGCATGGCCCTAGAGACTGTTGGTTTTCCTTCTGGTTTCAGGAGCCCCTACTCAGTAGTGAGAAATGGTCACTAATTTTTAAATACTGGAAATAAATATTAAAAAGTTTTAAAAGAAAGAAAAAGGAAAAGGATTGGAGGGCTAATTCCTATCCTTGTAGTAAGTAAGTTGTCCTCTTAAAAAAGATTATTTTCTGTAAATCAATTACATGCCAATAAAAATTAATTTAAAAAAAAGAAACAAGCTACATAATAAACTTAGTTCAGAACCTGGCCTCCCCCCCAAAAAAAAGTAATTTAAGAATAAACTATTTTTCATACAGAAATAGATTTTTTCATCTCTCCCTTTGCCCCACCACAATGCACTGTTATAAGAATTTCAACATAAAATTATCTTTAGTTATTTTATGAATAGTTTACCCTATTCTGTTGGATTGATTCTTATAAGCAAAAGGACTCTTTTATTCCATGCTTTTCTTAATGAAATCATCATTTGAACAAATAAATAGTTCAAGAATTGGTTCACCTTACCCCCCAAAGTTTGCTTCCCCTTTCCAAACTAAACAGTAACCCCATTTTTCCTCCACCCAGAACATTTTTTTTCCAGGCTTCTTTAAGCAAGTTCGAGTTAGGACAATCTTTGCTGAGACACTCTTAAGATTCCATTGTAGATATAATCCTTATCAGTTTGCCTGTGATTACCAAGTCGCCTAGTTCTTATACAGAGTCAAAGATAAAGGCTTTATTCTACAGACTAAAATGCTGCAGGCTTTGAACGTTAAGTTTTCCAGGCATAGCTTTGCCACTTAATGTACTTCTTTCTAACCACTCAAGACAGAGCGCGAGTTCTCTTCCTGAATAGCGGGAAACCTCTACCTTCCCACGCTCGCGTGTGAAAGCCCTACCGTAAAAACGCGTTACATTATCCTTGAAACAAATTTCTCTCTGACTTCAGTGACACTAAAATGCACTGCAAACAATGGTTCTGGCACAGTTCCAGTGTTTCTGGACACTGCTTCTTAACATGAAATTAGTTCACAAAGGCTGGGGTTTCATTTCTGAGGATATCAGATACTTTAAATACTGTACACTTTTGTATTCACACATACAAAGTAAAGTAGTGAATCGGGGCAATTATCCTTGTAATTCAAATGCACCCTTTCCTTCCCGCATACATATTTTGACTTTAATTATCTGAATGTTTTAAATGAGCAGTGCCTTTTTCCCCCGTGGATAATGGCTTCATATCTCTATTGTGTACATGTAATTTTAAAGTATTCTCTATTCCATGTAGAGAGATGAGAGAAAGGTTAGCAAAGAAATCATTTCTGAAGCAATACTTTTCCTTTTTCTAATGGAGAGCCACATGCATGCTCCCATCACGTCTAACTCTGCAACCCCTTGGACTGTAGCCAGCCAGGCTCCTCTGTCCATGTGATTTCCCAGGCAAGAAGACTGGAGTGTGTTGCCATTTCCTTCTCCAGAGGATCTTCCCAATCAGTCATGTCTCCTGCATTGGCAGGCATATTCTTTACCACTGAGCCACCCGGGAAATCTCAACTATGGTTCAACAGGCAATAGATAGTTGACCTGCGAAATCAGAATCCCACCCAGTCCGGGACATCCTGTCCCTATCCTTTAGTCCCGAGAGCAGAGAGGATAGTAGAGGCCCTGCCACCGGGGAGGTGACAGAAGCTGTCATCCAGGAGGCAGGAACACAGTTCGCCTGTGGCCTGAAAATTATCATCAGACGTGTTGACAGGCATGGGGGGTAGAGAGGGGGGCAAGGTCTGTGCCAGCAGCTGAAAGGAAGGCCTGTCCCCCTCTTCTCTTCCAGCAGGTGTGAGATACTGCAGCCAGCATCACTGATGGTCTAAACCTTCTAAGGCATGGGCATAACATTCCTAGACACTTCGTGGAGATCCTGGTGGGGCCTAGGGGTAGGGGTAAGAGATCTGAAGGATGGGTTTGGAACTTGTGCGGCATCTTCTATGCTGAAACACACATATTGTGTGACTCGCTGTTACCCCAAGGGCCCGGATGAATCACCCATCCTAATGCACTCACATTAGTTTAAGGACAAAAACTCTGTGGTTTGGCAGGTGAGCCAAGTAGTCCTTGACTGCTGTTGTTTGTCCTTTTCACTCAGCTATGAAAGGAATGTGTTGCCTTCTTTCCAAAATGTGTGGACAGAGAGATCAGGACTTTGTCTCGGGAACCCTTAAAGGACTACAATTGAGTAAAAGGAACATACACTTAAAAATACATATTAAATTCATCCTCAGAATATTTAGGATAGGCCAAGATCTCTGAAAATGATGGAGCTGTAGTATTATAAGACATAGGACAGGGGGAGAGAGCCACCCTAAAGGACCTCGCATAACAGAAGGAGAAACTGTATGGTTTTTATTGTCTCATGGCTATGATTCCAAGAGACTCTAAAATGTTCTTGGTATTGAGCAGGAAATTTTGTGGATTTCAAATAAACGCAGAATGAGTGAGCATGGGTGTGTTCTGCTCGGAAGTCAGTGTCTTTGTACAGCAGCTGATAATGAAAACAAGATGCTTTCTGTAAAGGGGGACCTATGAAGCCAGATAACCAGGAGACATCAAGAAGCTTGACTCATGAACACTGTGAAGGATGAGATGACTGACTGGAGTCATTTAAGATAATGGCCCAGAAAAAAGGTCAGTTGGCAAGTCCTGGGACTTGTCAGCCACTGATGAGATGTGGCCACAAAGATGAAGGCAAGATAATTTCCTAATACTATGATTTTCATTTTCTGGTCGCAAATCAGTATTTGTTTACGTCTGCTTATCTTAAAAGCAATGTCTTTAGCCTGGCCCTCAAGGTAGGCAGCTTCTCAGGCGGTACTAGTGGCAAAGAACCTGCCTGCCAGTGCAGGAGAAGTAAGAGACACAGCTTCAGCCTGGGTTGAGAAGATCCTCTGGAAGAGGAAATGGCAATACTACTCCAGTATTCTTGCCTGGAAAATCCCATGGACAGAGGAGGCTGGCGGGCTACAGTCCAAAGAGTCACAGAGTCGGACACGACTGAAACGACTTAGCACTCAAGGTAGAATCCCGCCCCCAGGTGGTCTGATTCCAAATACGTACTTCTCAACTCACGAGTGTCCCTTGTACAACAAGGAGATCAAACCAGTCATTCCCTAAGGAAATCAACCTCGAATGTTCATTGGAAGGACTAATGCTGAAGCTGAAGCTCTAACACTTTGGCCACCTGATGCAAAGAGCCAACTCCTTGGAAAAGACCCTGATGCTGGGAAAGACTGGGGGGAGAAGGGGGCAACAGAGGATGAGATGGTTGGATGGCATCACTGACTCAATGGACATGGTTTTGAGCAAACTCCAGGAGACAGTGAAGGACAGGGAAGCCTGGAGTGCTGCAGTCCATGGGGTCGCAAATAGTCAGACATGACTTAATGACTAAACAACAACAATGCGGCACTAGGAAAGAACCGGCCTGCCGGTGCAGGAGACATAAGAGACCCAGGTTCCATCTCTGGGTCAGGAAGATCCCCTGGAGGAGGGCCTGGCAACCCACTCCAGTATTCTTGCCTGCAGAATCCCATGCACAGAGGAGCCAGGCAGGCTACAGTCCGTAGGGTGGCAAAGAATCAGATACGACAGAAGTGACAGCACGCACCAGGTTCATTCCCTGGAGGAATAAACAATTTCTTAGGTACAATATCTGCACACCACACTTCAGAAAAAGGCACCCAATACAACTGTGAGCCCATCTCCCAACTTTGAAATCCACACAGCGGCCTCCTGCACTTCCAGCAGGTTTTTGTCAGAATAGCTTTCTTAGTTACCCTCTTTAAAATAACATTGCCCCCTTGTCCTGCTTTAATTTTCTTTCTGGGGCTTCACACCACCTGGTCTGTAATAGCTTTATTCTCTGTCCCTCTTGCGCCTAGAAGGCAAAATCAGCAAGAGCAAGGACTTTGTGTGCTTAGCTTACTCCTCGATCCCCAGCACCTAGAACCATGGCTGTGCACAGCAGACACTCAGTGACCTTTCAATCAATCAGTCACAATGAGGTTTCTTGTCATTTACCATCTCCACATTCTTATCCAGGCAGCTCTTTCTACCTGAAATCTGTGGAGTGTCCATTTTCCACCTGACCCTGCAAAAGAATCAAAGTCATGCCACCTCAGTCCCACCCAATTCCTGGACCAACTCTCGTCCTTCTTGCATGTCCCCAATCTCTCCATCTGCAACTGGGCTCACTGTCATCTACACCCCAATAGCAACATCCTTGTGTCTCTTTTACAGCACTCATTGCATCTTATCTGTGGAATGGATATTTGCATGCATGTCCCCATTGTCCAGCCAGGCCAGGCCACATTCTTCCAGAAGCAGAGACTTTGTATCTATACCAGTTCTGGGTACTCACTTAGACACATAGTATTTCTGTAAGTAGAATAGTATTTATAAATATTATATATTATAGAATATATTATGAAGGCTTCCCTGGTGGCTCAGACAGTACAGACTCCACCTGCAATGTGAGAGACTCAGGTTCCATCCTTGGGTCAGGAAGATCCCCTGGAGAAGGGAATGGCAGCACACTCCAACATTCTTGCCTGGAGAATTCCATGGGCAGAGGAGACAGAAGGGTTACAGTCCAGGGAGTCACAAAGAGTCAGACACAACTGAGAGACTAACATTTTCACTTTCACTTCATATGAGGTGTGATTGCATATTCAATTATATATATACAGAAAAAAGTAAATATACATGAAAGATGATAGGCAGGGTGTAAGATTATAACTCACAGAGGGAAGAGAAAAATAGAGGGGGAAAAGACCAAGAGCAGCATACTTTTGTGATTCTTCCCCAAAGTGTAAACAGTGTTTTGGGTTCAACCCTATGCTTGAGAAAATGATCTGAGGATGCAACTGGTTAATTTAAGATAACGTTATATCTGGAAAAAAGCATAATTCAAACACATGCACTCCTATATTCATAGCAGGAACCAAGACATGGAAGCAACCTAAATGTTCAACAGTGTAATGGATGAAGAAGACGTAGTACATGTATACAATAGAGTACTCAGTTCAGTTCAGGCGCTCAGTCGTGTCCGGCTCTGTGCGACCCCATGAACCACAGCACGCCAGGCTTCCCTGTCCATCACCAACTCCCGGAGTCCACCCAAACTCATGTCCATTGAGTCGGTGATGCCCTCCAGCCATCTCATCCTCTGTCGTCCGCTTTTCCTCCTGCCCTCAATTCCTCCCAGCATCAGAGTCTTTTCCAATGAGTCAGTTCTTCACATCAGGTGGGCAAAGTATTGGAGTTTCAGCTTCACCATTAATCCTTCCAATGAACACCCAGGACTGATCTCCTTTAGGATGGACTGGTTGGATCTCTTTGCAGTGCAAGGGACTCTCAAGAGTCTTCTCCAACATCACAGTTCAAAAGCATCAATTCTTCAGCACTCAGCTTTCTTTCTAGTCCAACTCTCACATCCATACATGACCACTGGAAAAACCATTGCCTTGACTAGATGGACCATTGTTGGCAAAGTAATGTCTCTGCTTTTTAACATGCTGTCTAGGTTGGCCATAACTTTCCTTCCAATGGAATACTACTCAGCCATAAAAAGAATGAAATATATGATACACTTACATGTGGAATCTAAAATATGGCACATATGAACCTATCTGTGAAACAGAAAGAGACTCACAGACACAAAGGACAGATTTGTGGTACCAAGGGGGAAGGGAAATGGGAGGAGGGGGGACTGGGAGTTAGGGGTTAGTAGATGCTTCCAAGGTGGTGCTAGTGGTAAAGAATCCGCCTGCCAATGCAGGAGACATAAGAGATGCAGATTTGATCCGTGGGTCAGGAAGATCTCCTGGGGGAGGGCATGGCAACCCACTCCAGTATTCTTGCCTGGAGAATCCCATGGACTGAGAAGCCTGGCAGGTTACAATCCATAAGGCTGCAAAGAGTTAGACACAATTGAAATGACTTAGCACAACACAGATGCAAACTCTTACATATAGAATGGGTAAACGAAAGGTCCTATTGTATATAGCACATGGAACTATATTCAATATCTTAAGGAAGACCATAATGGAAAACAATATAAAAAATGTATATATGTGTGTAATTGGGTCACTTTGCTATATAGCAGAAATTAATCCAACATTGTAAGTCAACTATACTTCAATAAAAATTCATTTTTTAGAACAAAGATGCCTCAGCTTCAATTTGCTCATTCAAAGTCAATAGCCATCATGGAAGCTGAGATGTGGACAGATAGCCAGCAGTCTTCCAGGCGAGGAACCTGCTTTGCCGATGCTCACAATTGTCAGCACTTCCCCACTGGCCTGTGGCACTATTCTGACAACCTAGTCATGCCAGAAAGGTCACTGACCCTCAACAAGCTGAGACCCTGGGTCTGCTTCCCAGTGTCATCGGGGATCACTCCAGGCTATGCACTGACCCAGCTCAGAGACCAGGGTCAGTGAGATCAGCCGGCATGGGGAGGGCAGGGGACAGTCCCCCAACCAGCATCTGGTACCTTTACCGCAGAGTCCTGCCTCAGAGGTGAAAAATCTGAAGTCTGAGGTGGGAGCAGCGGTGGAACACCTCCGAGTACTTAGGTAACAGCAGCTCTGGGCAGATGGGCTCAGAGGTAGGACCCGTCGCGGGGAGCCGGCTGGAACCTGCGCTGAAGGTGAACCGCGGACGCTCAGGCAGGCCCGTCCAGGAGGCCTGTGGTAGTGCGCCGGCTGTGCTGGCAGCCGGTCAGCAGCTGTCCCAGCCTTGTCCCCTGCTGGCCCAGTGCCAGCAGCCTTCTGCGTTCACTTCAAGCTCTTCTGAAGCCCTCTTCTGTTCACCTTTACCCCTCCCTCCTTCCCACGAGAAGCAGAAACAGTGTGTGTGGCATCTGTAAAATTCCAAGGAGAGCCAGATTGTATTCCCAGACAACTTTCCCATCTGCAAAATGGGTAGGGTGTTGCATGTCTGCTCCACGTCTCGAATAAAATGCTTATGAACAACCACCTGGTAAACTCTTGTGGTTATGAGATCACTGTTGGCTTTCTTCATCCTCCAATTAATTCATTCATCACTTTCCTCCTCTTTACTTTCCTGACCCTTTATAAATCAATCCAACATCATCAAATCATATCTGTAAAAGTGCAATTAAACCAATTATAAAGGTACCAATCCATCAAATGGGAGAGCTTTGTGCTCATGAACATGCCATGGTATGGCACTTGAGTCGTGTCAACTCTGTGACCTCGTGGATTATATAGCCTGCCAGGCTCCTCTGTCCATGGGATTCTCCCAGCAGGAATATTGGAGTGAGTTGCCATGCCCTCCTCCAGGGGATCTTCCCAGCCCAGGGATCAAATCTGTGTCTGCTGCAATTGGCAAGTAGGTTCTTTACCAATAGTGCCACCTGGAAAATCTGCTTATGAACATAGGGGAACTTTATTATTGTTCAAAATCTCAAGATATTATAGATATCTTTAGATATATTGCTTTAGAATATAAAAATGAGAGCTACTTAAACTTGATTGGAATGAAGTGGCACTCATTTTATTTCAAACCATCTTGGTGGGTGCAGGAAATGGAGTGTGGTCATTTGGTAGACCTGAGACCCAGAGTGACATTCACAACACTGGAGTCCCAAGTAGCCTTTGTGCTGGTGGGAATGGATCTAGACCAGCTTCACACCTCCTGCCCTGAAACTTCTCTCTCCCTTCCCAACACGCAGCA
Source organism: Aepyceros melampus (assembly GCA_006408695.1). Lineage (NCBI taxonomy): Eukaryota > Metazoa > Chordata > Mammalia > Artiodactyla > Bovidae > Aepyceros > Aepyceros melampus. The sequence continues at coordinate 138,101 of SJXQ01005231.1, forward strand.
TGAAAATGTTGCCACTATTTGATGAGGCAAGAGCTCCAGGCTAGAATGAGGAACTGTGTTAGCCCACAGGCATGACTGAGTCCTAGTTCCTGTCCAAATGAGAACACCTTTCCAGTGAAAGTGAAAGTCACTCAGTCGTGTCCAACTCTTTTCGACCCCAAAGAATTCTCCAGGCCAGAATACTGGAGTGGGTAGCCTTTCCCTTCTCCAGGGGATCTTCGCAACCCAGGGATTGAAACCAGGCCTCCCACATTGCAGGTGGATTCTTTACCAGCTGAACTACAAGTGAAGCCCACACCTTTCCAGAGAACAACCCAAATGATAAACAGCTGTTTGTGCACCTGACACAGAAGAGGGGGTTGTTTTAAAATGTTTGTGAAGATAATAAGGGAGGTAATTAGATACGGTTTTTCTCTCAAAGAGTTTCTCAAGTTTTAAGGGTGTGTAGATAGATGCTGTGGAGAAGGCAATGGCACCCCACTCCAGTACTCTTGCCTGGAAAATCCATGGACGGAGGAGCCTGGTGGGCTGCAGTCCATGGGGTCGCTAAGAGTCGGACACGACTGAGCGACTTCATTTTCCACTTTTACTTCCATGCATTGGAGAAGGAAATGGCAACCCACTCCAGTGTTCTTGCCTGGAGAATCCCAGGGACAGCAGAGCCTGGTGGGCTGAAGTCTATGGGGTCGCACAGAGTCAGACGACTGAAGCGACGCAGCAGCAGCAGCAGCAGTAGCAGCAGATAGATGCTTTGTCTGGTGCGGACATCTTTAGATGGGGACCCAGTAGCAGGATTTACCTGACCAGTCAAGCAGACTACAGAGGGGCCTGGACACTCAAGACTGGTGAGATTTGGCCTCAGCTCACAGAGGAAAAAGCACCACGAAGTCAGGGGGCATGCCACCTTGTCAATGGCTGAATTTGGTTTGAACAAACTAGATTAGAGGAAGGAGGAGATTCGATAGCATATTTATCATGTCTTACTCTCATAAAGACAGCCACCATTTTTTTTAATACTGACTCTGTGTCAAGGGCTTCTTTGATGTAATCCTTTTTAGCAACTCTACTTACAGTTCCCATTTTACAGATGGAGAAACTGAAGCCCAGAGTTGTTAAATCATCCACCACAGGTCTCCCAGCCAGTAGGTGACAGAACCAGGCTTTGAACCTTGACACCTGGGCTCCAGGGAGTATTCTCTCAGTCCGTTGCCTGCCTACCCTGTACAAGAGGGTTTACCTGAGGCCAATGGGAGCTTTCCCTCTCCTCAGGACATGGACACGGCCAGAACTCCATCCATCCCATTCTTGCCCTCACCTGCCAGCTCCCTGGGGCACAACAGAGCTCCAGCTCTTTGCTCTTGCTTTCTTCTGGAGGCTCAATGTGTTTTCCAGAGTGCCAAACACAAGGAGCTGGTCAGGGGAGGCTGCCTTCTCCATCTTGCCTCCATCCTAAGCTAGAGGCTAGTCCTTCAAGCCACAGGTAGGGAAGGACCCACAGGACCCAGCAGAGTCCTGTTTCTGTGACCAGAGCCAGGTTCCTTCAGTCTTTCTAGCAAGGAAAGTGGGGAGAGGACCCAACAGCTGTTGCTCCTTACACTTGGACACCTGCGCACACTGGGGAGCAGAGTATTTGTTGTGCTTAACCCTCTTCCCAGAGATGATACAGATAGGTTACTGATTTCTGCCTGCATGGCTGAAGTGTTCATCTTGGTGTTAACTTTCATCGCCTCTTCGCTCTCCAATGGAAAGGCAGACTCCCCTCTGGGGTTCTAGCCTGGCCCATAGATCCTGTACAGAATGACTCTCCCTCCCAGTTTTCAGACATAGAGTTTGCAAAGAAGTCAGGCTCTCATGCTCCCAGAGCAGCTTAGTGCATGGAGACAGTCAGTGTGGAAGCTGGATAATTACCAACCTTGTCAGGTAAAGACAACAGGTCCCAGGCTTCCATGCTGACTGTCTCCATGTGCTGAGCAGCTCTGGGAACACAAGAGCCTGACTTCTTTGCAAACTTTCAAATGGTGGTGCTGGAGAAGTCCCTTGGAGAGTCCCTTGGACAACAAGGAAAGACACTGAAGTTGGGAAACATTGAGTGCAAGAGGAAAAAGGGGTGCAGAGGATGAAATGGTCAGATGGCATCATTGACTCAATGAAAATGAGTTTGAGCAAACTCTGGGAGATAGTGAAGAACTGGGAAGCCTGGCGTGCTGCACACCACGGGTCACAAAGAGTCAGACACAACTGAGCAACTGAACAAGTAAACTATGAATTCCAGGAGCATAGGGACAAATCCTTGACCATTTTAATGTCTCCAGATTGTAGAATAAGGCCTAGCACGTGGGAAGGAAGGAGAGAAGACTTGTGTAACACACACCAGTTGCCTTCGAGGGCTCACACCTTCTCAGGGAGGATGCTAAATATGTGTTTCTAACTAGACTTAGGGAGCCTTCAAACGATGGCAGGGGTCGGGGGAGGAAGAGATGGCATCTGGTTGGGTGAATTCAGCAAGACTAGATGAAGGCCCTGGCCTTGGAGTCAGGCCATGGAGGAGCGATAGGAGGCAGAGGAATCGGCGTGAACAAGGCAAGCTCCCGGAAAGCACGGGAATATTCAGGAAGCAAGGTGGTTTCCTTTGGCTGGAGCATGAGGTACATGGAACAGAGCGGTAGGAGCCAGAGGGAGGGTGGGGGATGGCCAGTCTGGGGAGGCCGGGGCGCCAACAGCAGCTCAGGCTGCTTCGGGAAGCAGGAAGGCCAAGGTGAAGGGGGCTGGCTGCCTTCCATGTTGTCCCGCCTCTATTTCTCATCTGGTTCCGAGAATCCATTGTTCAGCGTTAAGTGGATGGAGGGACTTTCCTAGCCTCCTATCTGTGTTCGTAACTAGACTCAGTGGAGCCTGCGACAATGGTTTTCTATTTAGATGGCCTTCTCCAAAGAGGCGGGAGAGAACAGACTGTACTCTCCTTGCGGAATGACCACAGGGAGGATGCAACATTTCTATCAAACGCTGATAGGCTGCATTCTTTTATTAATCACACAATCTGTTGGTCTAAAAGCCCATCCTCAATGCCCCAAACCTGAGTTATTCAATGGACTCTCTTAAGTGGAAAATGCTGAAGTGTAAGCCTGCAGAAGGTTCTAGGAATAAGGCAAAAGGATAAATAATATTCTCCCTATGCTTGTGCTCATTTGCTTCAGTCATGTCTTACTCTTTGAGACCCCATGGACTCTAGCCCTTCTGGCTCCTCTGTCCATGGGGATTCTCCAGGAAAGAATACTGGATCGGGTTACCATACCCTTCTCCAAGGGATCTTCCCAACCCAGGGATCGAACCTGTGCCTCTGAAGTCTCCTGCATTGGCAGGTGGGTTCTTTACCACTAGCATCACCTGGGAAGCCCATGTGAAATATTAAAATGTTAGAACAAATTAGGCTAATATCTCCTTTAACCAGCCGTTGCTCCAGTCTTGTCTATCACATTCCCCATCCCCTCTCCTGAGTCAGCCATTACTATCATTCTGTTGAATACATTTTCAGAACTTTTTTGTATGTGTTTACATATTTAGAAAATGTATACTTGTGTTTTGTGTCCACCTACCTATATGCGTGACTCATGTGGCTTTGAAATCAGTTTTCTGAAAGCCGGAAGGTAGCAAGTGACCAGAACTCTGAGTACGTGCTGCAGCCGAAGTAGGAAGCTCTTCATATTCTCTAAATAAAGCAAGTGTCCACTTGACTTTGGATTTTCCTTCCGTGTTCAGGAAGATGTGAAAGGGCAAAGTTGATACTGCAATGCCCTGCTTGGATTCCTTACCTGCTTCTGAACATTTCTGCTAGATTCCCCATCCCACACAATCCTCAGCACCTCTGACAGGGGTAAGCAGAGTGAGAAAGCCAAGGATGAACAGGGCTGTCCCATTCCGCCCAAACAGAAGTGGAGAACCCTTCCCCAATAACTTCCAGAGAGATACTGGCTTCCAGGGTCTCTGGACACTTTTACTTACCATTTATTTCAATAAGGAAACTGCATCTCAGCCCAAGGATGTAAGAGCTGTCTCTGTGGTTTTCTTCGATCCCCAGTTTAATAGTGAGATTGTACAAGTTCTCTTGCTTTTTAAAAACAAAAACAAAAAAAAAAAACTCAAAATCCCCTTCTTATGCCAGGAAACACAGGATTTAAAAGCCTTGCAGATGGAGGCTTTCATCGAGAAGGACAAGCAGGTTAATTGGATAAACTCATAGACTGGCAACATTTCGGTGAATTACTTATAAATTTAACAGTAAAGAAGATTTCTTTACTGGGAAGATAAAGCTCACTGCTGGAGCACTTTTGAGTTCTCTTACACTTCCTGTGACCCTTAAGAGTGTTAATACTCATAACATAAAGCATGGAAAGTCAGAATGCATTTTCACGTCACCTTTGCCAAGGATCGGCTCTCCCTCTGGCTGAATTAACCACTGATTCTTAGTCTGCTCTCCTAAAGTCACAAGCTAATTTATCCTGTGATCATTTCATTAGAGGGCAACCTAAGGGCACATCACCCTCCTCCCTTTATTTCCATGTAATGCACAGGGTCCGTGTGGGGTATTGTCAAATATAGCAGCAGTTTCTCCTGCTCTCATTGCAAAGGCAAATGACAAATTGCTCTGGGGTCAGGTTTTATGAAGATGATAAAATCCTCTAATGGATTTCAGGTGCATCTTGAAGTCACTATATGGACATTATCAGAGCTCAGTTATGTTGAGCCTGATGTTTTGCTTGTACCTATCTTTTTTAGGATCTTCACTGAAATTTGCCAACAAAGGTCCGTATAGTCAATGCTATGGTTTTTTCAGTAGTCATGAATGGATGTCAGAATTGGACCATAAAGAAAGCTGAGCGCCAAAGAATTGATGCTTTTGAGCTGTGGTGTTGGAAAAGACTCTTGAGAGTTCCTTGGACTGCAAGAAGATCAAACCAGTTAATCCTAAAGGAAATCAGTCCTGAATATTCATTGGAAGGACTGATGCTGAAGCTGAAACTCCAAAACTTTGGCCACCTGATGTGAACTGACTCACTGGAAAAGACTTTGATGCTGGGAAAGATTGAGGGCAGGAGGAGAAGGGGACAACAGAGGATGAAATGGTTGGATGGCTCACTGACTCGATGGACATGAGTTTGAGCAAGATCCAAGTGTTGGTGATGGACAGAGAAGCCTGGAGTGCTGCAGTCCATGAAGTCACAGAGTCAGACACAACTAAGCGATTGAACTGAACTGATTGAAATTTGGAGGTCATTAGATGCTGAGACTTGCTGTACAAAGGGAAACTGACTTTACCTTCCTAACTTCCTCAAAGATTCCATTTCTGATGTGACCCTATCGCCCTTAAGAGCAAATTTCTCCACCACCTCTCTTGTGCTATGAAGTGATGCTTCTCTGCTTAGCACCAAGCATGGTTCCTCATCAAAACCTGGATGATGCCTGATGACAGTATCCCAGTGGCCTGACAAAGGCAGCCTCGGCTTTGGGTACCAGACATTCCTTTGAACCCCTGGAGCTTCTCTCTGGTGTGTGAGTGAGTTTTGAGATAAACTGCAGATTCTGGAATCTGAGGTCCAATCCAATATGACAACATCAGAAACCATATCTTAAAAGAGAGAGGAGTATGCTATTCTGAAATAACATTTTCCATGTGCCAGCCTTGTAAATGACAGTGTGTCTATTACATTCAGCAGTAACTTTTGCTTCATTTTTAAAGCTTCGTACTAAAATGTTCAAGATTTATACTCAAATAATTAATATCCAGGGGGATATAATCCCAAAGAGTGAAGGGAACAGGCTTAGTGTTCCCTTTATCATGCCTCAAGGTAACAACACACCCAAGGGGTGCCTCACGAACATCTCAGAGACTGAAATGGTAGAATTCTACTAATCCTGGCATCGTGCTCAGAGGACCGAGAAGGGGAGGTATTGCAGTGCTCCTGGAAATCAGCCTGGGATTCTCCAACTCCTGGGCAAAACACCACTCTCATCCCCCATGCTAGCCCCCTACCCACCCCACCTCCTGCCCAGGAGAATGAGCACCGTGTTCCCAGCAGCTTCCTCTAAGTGATTGTCTGGCAGCCCCCTCTGTGGCCTCTACAGCCAGAAAGGACAGGCCCCAGGTCACACCTCATAGGAGCTGGGTCTCAGCAAGCCCAGCCAAAGGGTCTCCGGATAACGTCACTTGTCCGTCTGGTGTGGTTTCCTCTTCTGAAGAAAAGGCCTTTCAGTCTGTCTAGCCTGCCTTTAAGCCACAATTTCCCCTCTATCAGAAGGCTATGACATGCCCTCCATGTTATGTTATATACATCGCCTGAGGCACATCACCACAGCATCAGTGTCAAGTAGAACTGCTGTCAGCTGTGGCCCCAGGAACATTCCTGACCTCTCTGGTGCTCCATTTCTTTATCAGCAAGAGGGTGATGGTGTTCATGATGACGATGATGATGATGTTGTGATATGTTTCTTAAGGCTCTTTGTTGAGCTTCCCTGGTGGCTCAGAGGATAAAGCGTCTGCCTGCAGTGCAGGAGACCTGGGTTCAATCCCTGGGTCAGGAAGATCCCCTGGAGAAGGAAACGGCAACCCACTCCAGTATTCTTGCCTGGGTAATCCCATGGACAGAGGAGCCTGGTAGGCCACCGTCCATGGAGTTGCGAAGAGTTGGACATGACAGAGCACCTGGGCACAATAGAGAGCTAATATCTCTCTCAGTGTTCTTCACATATTGTTGCATTAAACAAAATAAAATAAACACTTAGCAATACCTAGCAGTACTCTTGCCTGGGAAATCCCGTGGGCGGCGAAGCCTGGTAGGGTGCAGTCCATGGGGTCAAGAAGAGTCGGACACGACTGAGCGACTTCACTTTCACTTTTCACTTTCATGCACTGGAGAAGGAAATGGCAACCCACTCCAGTGTTCTTGCCTGGAGAATCCCAGGGACGGGAGCCTAGTGGGCCGCCCGCCATCTGTGGGGTCGCACAGAGTCGGACACGACTGATGTGACTTAGCAGCAGCAGCAGCAATACAGAAACTCTCAGTAGATGGTAACAGCTGTTAAATTCACTTTTCACTTTCATGCACTGGAGAAGGAAATGGCAACCCACTCCAGTGTTCTTGCCTGGAGAATCCCAGGGACGGGAGCCTAGTGGGCCGCCCGCCATCTGTGGGGTCGCACAGAGTCGGACACGACTGATGTGACTTAGCAGCAGCAGCAGCAATACAGAAACTCTCAGTAGATGGTAACAGCTGTTAAATTTTCTTTTCCAACTCTTATGTTCTTTCATGTAATACATAAGGTATATTTTTGCGCTTTTTAAAAAATTATTTTATAAAAGACAACAGGACGATAGACCATTTATTCATCATCCAATATTAAATAGACCTCAGTTAAGCAGATTAATTGTAGATGTTTTATGAATAGAGAAAGCAGCAAATGAAGAGAAAATTGGAAAAGACCCTGATGCTGGGAAAGATTGAAGGCAGGAGGAGAAGGGGACAACAGAGGATGAGATGGTTGGATGGTGTCACCAACTCAACGAACATGAGTCTGAGCAAACTCCTGGAGATGGTGAAGGACAGGGAAGCCTGGCGTGCTGCAGTCTGTGGAGTCACAAAGAGTAGGACAAGACTGAGGAAATGAACAACAAGAGAAAATATCCTGGCAGAGACGCAGGATATATTTTAATATAACTTCTATGATGAGGCCCGAGTATCAGTTCAGGCTCTTCTCGGCATGATCATCCTCAGTATCACACAATAAGAATTAATATTCAGAAAGGTAACCCTGCACTGGGCTTCCCCGATGGCTCAGTGGTAAAGAATCCTCTTGCCAGTACAAGTCACAGAAGATGCTGGTTGGATCCCTGGGTAGGGAAGACCCCCTGGAGGAGGAAATGGCAGCCCAGTCCAGTTTTTTTGCCTGGAGAATCCCCCGGACAGAGGAGCTTGGTGGGCTACAGTGCATGGGGTCACAAAAAGTCAGACATGGCTCAGCGACTAAGCATGCAACCCTGCACTACAAGGCGTGTATCAGTGAGAAAAAGATCCAATTATTTGAAGATGCTATTTTAAGGCATCAGTATCTGCCGATATCTTACATTATGTATTGTGAAGAAAAGGAGTTCTAGTGACCTCCAAATTCAATAAGGCATAACACTCCATTTCCCAAGGTTTATTTAATCCAGACTTTAGTCAACTGAGTGAGTGAAGGACGTCTGTGGGTTGGAAGATTTCTGGCCGCGTGTGGTTGAATGAGTGCACACCAAGACCATGTCATCGGTGATTATCTCTGGCTTAGGCCTTGGAGTAGGGCAGAAAATGCATAATCGCTAGATAAGATTCCACTTAAAGCTTTTTCATGCTACCATATGAACCCTGCAAATACTCTCATGAGTATGCAGAAACTACTAATTAATGTGCAGAAATTACTAATTCTATTGCTGGAGAAATGAAGGATGGTAAGCAGTTGAAAGTCCACTTAAAATTCAAAATAGGAGCTCCTCTTCTCCAGGTAATTAATACCAGTATTTAGGCCTGTAGATCCTCCCATTACCTACCACATTGCCTCTGAAGATTTGTGGAAACTTGCAGCTCTGACTGGCCCTTAACCTCAATTTTACTGATTTAGGGGAGACTGGCCATTTGGGGAGGGTCGCACTCTGTCTCCTGGTTGGAAGCACAGTAGCCCATTCACTGTGCGGCTCTTCGAGTGACTCATAAGGCAGCTGCCTAGATTTATGGCCAGTTGATTGATTTAAAGGCTGTTGGCTCTTTTGTTGAAATTCATATTAATAAAAAGAGGGCTCTATAAATACTTACTGTTGCATGGAGGGAATGCATGAAGCATCAGGAGCAAGGATTATGATGTCTTTACAACTCAAGAAGTAGGGTAGAACCATGCTTCCTTTCATCAGGTTTTGCAGTCTTAAAAGCAAGTAGGCTCTGAGGGAATTTACCATAAAATTGGCAGGACAAACTAAACTCTAGCAATTATATATAAACTCCTATTTTCCTCTTACCACCAAGAAGTTACTTTTACTGCCAAGACATAACGTGTTTTCTTTTCTTTATTTTTTTTAAGATCAGACATAAATACTCAAAGGTTGAATTCTGGCAAGTTAGTCTCTTGTCCAAGTTCTTAATTTATGCCAACATGTAGCATATACATCAGTTTTCAGCTACTTAAGAGAAAACAATGTTGGTTATGTAATATAATAGCATAAAACTCATCCAAACTTATAAAGGAGAGGACCTATTCCTCCTCTCCCACAGGCGATCCACTGTTCCCCAGGCATATCCTGGAAGCCTAATGGAGCTTCTTCCCAGTGGCTACCCCTTCCTTTCTAACCCTTTGTACTGGCTGCAAACTTTCCCTCTGCCTGGAACATTCTCTCTGCTTTGTCCTTTCTCCTTTTTCATGTTAACTCCTACTCATTCCGATCTCAAAGGACAATTTTAGGGTCATTACCTCTGAATTTCTACAGTAGGTTATAGAAGGCTGTATATCCATCCTCAGATCCTTTACTTTCCACAGTGGGCAATTTATACTGATTTGGGTATTGAGTCATTGCCATGGATTTTCCCCATTATATGGCCATGAGAACTAGAGCGGCATCTCTTTGGCTTCTCTTTGCCCAGAATGGTCCTGGCACATACATGGGGCTCAGCAAATATCAGATAAGTTACTGAATGCACTTATGCATGTATGTATGAATGAAGTAATGGAGCTACTTTTCAGGTAGGCCAGCCATTCCATTAAGTCCCTCCAAGAGGTCAGCGAGTGAGGGGACTTTGACATTTTTAGACTACATCTTTTTACCTATAGTCTTCTCATGCCAAGCCCAAGAAGTGAGTATAGGGCCTTTCCAATTAAACAACACAAAATTACATTCCCACCTCTTAAAAAATAAATCCTTCTCAGTCCTCACTGGAAAGTACCCTGTACCCCCTGAGCATTTCCTCCTTTTCATGGGCTGTTGTGGATGGTATTTCTCATCTCCTCACAATGACAGCTTTACTGACAGATCCTCTGAGAAAGAACCATGCTCCCCTCCCCCAGGCGCCCCACTGTGCCCCAGGCACACCCCCAGAAGCCGCCGTCTAGACCAGGAGTCTTACTTGACTGGTGCTATCTCTTCACGCGGCAGAATTCAGTTATAAAAACTACCCCGCACATTTAGTCATTCACACATAAACTGGCATTTTTATTTTATTTTCCGACACGAGCTATCTGGGAAATTGATTGAAAGTCTGCACTGGACTGCTCCTTTCCAGTTCTGAAAAAGCCTTTCAGGCTGTGACTCACTAGTTTTGCAATCCAGATGTAGCCTCATTTATCGACCAGGGCCTTCCGATACCAGAAAGTTCTATGGGGATGTGGAGAATGCCTTCTTCTATGAAGAGGGGCATGAGTAACATGCTAAAGTTACTCCTGATCTAGTGTAAGCTACCTAACTCCTATGCATCTACCAAATAGCCGTCTAGTAAACAATATTTTAGTAGAGAGGTGCTGACCTTAAAGAACCCATCAGAGAATGATTTTATTAGATGAATAACTACCTTCAATTATATCAGTTTTGTTTGTCAAGGTTTTTTTTTGTTGTTTTTGTTTTGTTTTTTTTTTGAAAACCTGACCATTATGAAATCAACTGTCTCACCTGTCTTATCCTATCATTGTCAATAATCACACGTTGAGTGCACACCCAAGAAAGTAACTTGGTCCTTGTTGCAGTTTAGGGGGAAGCAGGTGTAGGTAATGCATGGTTTGTATATTCTGAGTGGGGAACTTATCACTGGGGTGTTTAGGAAAACCCAGTACAAGATGTGGAACTAAAACTTCTCCCTGAAGGAAGGTCGTGTCTCCTCAAAGAACACAAGAAAGCACATCCCAGACACAAACACAGAAACTTACATGACATCATATAATATAGATATACTACTTATTGGTAGATTTGGTTAATCGAAAAATTGTGGTGGCATAAGAAGAAGGAGACAAGGACGTCAAACAGGGGCTAGATTAACAGGTCTTAAATAATGGACTAAGAAATTTGAGCTTGAGTCCAAACTAGGGAGGTTTTGAAGTTTGGTTAAGGGGTGGCTGATGTGCGTATGAATATGTAAACAAACTGCAAATAGTATGCAGACATCCCAGTAAAATGTTTGAACCTTTCTTACTAAGAAATTTGTAAAGCAAATAAGACTGACATTGTGAGGCTTCATACCCATAATCTTCTTTTCAGAAAATATCTTTGTCCTAAGACTGTCAAGCTCTTCTTTTTTCATTTTCCTGCTTTAGGATAATTTGGTGATCTTGGTAGGTACCTATCTGGAACATGTTCCATGATAATCTGCAATAAATTGATTATCTCCTTGCATGGGAGATAAAACTGAATATAATTCAGAGATCAATTCCCAGTTAAGTTTGCATCTTCTCCAAGTTAAATGTGTAAGCACTTCCTCAACTATAAGCCTAAACTCCTTTTTCCCCCACTTTACCCCTGTGCAAGCCTGGACAATGCTGACATTTAATGAGGCATGTTCTCCTTCAAAGTGAGCTCTTCAAAACCACTTCTCCCAGCTTTGAGTGACAGCTCAGGGAGTAACTTCCATTCTGGACAGAAATGCAGCATTTGGAAGGGGGCGAGTCTTAGATGCCTCGTGACTTGGAAAGAGTGGTGATCAGGGGCTGGTGGGGCAGGGGAATGGTTAGTGCAGAGAGAGAAACACAGGTTGCAGCCTGTTGGGAAAGTCTCCCTGCTATTCAGAAGACTCTAGTCTTTGACTGCTCTCTGGGTCAACACTCAAAGTCCTTCCCAGTCACACAGCTTGGCTTTGCTTTTCACCCTTTGGAGGCCCTTTCTGTGTTGTTAGCTATGCAAACAGTGACCCTTTGAGAGCAGGCTGGCAACCTGCACTGTGCAGAGGGCATGCAAGCCTGTAAGTGGACTTGTCTCCATCAGGGAAGCATGTGATGAGGACTCGAACTAAAACCAGAGGAAGAGGACTAGAAAGAAGAAATAAATGATGATATATGATATATACTATACATATATATACATAAATTTAAATTTAAATAAACTTTATTTTAATTTTTATTTATATTGGAGTATACCTCACATTGTTGTATTACTTTCAAATGTAATGATGTATGGCATTTTTAATTATAAGATTACAAGAGTAGATGTTCATTAATTGAATTAGTCCACATCAAGGTTGTCTTTTTTTTTTTTCCACTTGCTGAATAGCTTTTAAAGACCCCTTCTTTCTTAAAAGGTGAAAGGATACATTTCCTAAAAGAAATAGGAGCTCAAAACATCTTGCTAGGAATGTGGGAGTCAACTCTCAGGAAACTATTCGGTTGCTGGAAAGTGATCATGAAACTGAGTTCTTCATAAACAAAGTCCTTCTGTAATTACAGAAAAACTTACTTTGAAGCCAGTATCCTAAATGTGCCTGGAGTTAATTCATTACAAAGGACTCTGATTTACACAGGCAACTGAGTCCATGTATGGTGAATGAGTTGAGGGAAATTATAAAAATGAAGAAACCAATTTTTAAAAGAATGATTTTTCAGATAACAAATTCAGACAAAGCAGGCTGCTTCTTTGGCTTCTGGTTTAATTTGTTTCATCACAAAATTCTGAAGAAGAGTGCAACATCTCAGAATTCATAGGCAATATGTTGACACTATTTAATCAGGTTTTGCTGAATCAAGCTGGAAAGAAAATGCTAATGGGAATAAGGATTTTGATAATATAAATAAAGTTGACTTTTTGAGGAAAAGAGGACTCAGAAATGAAAAGAAGAAAAAAAATGAAGTTTAGAAGAACAGATCAGTACAAAGAGTAAGAAATAGACATGCAAGTGTAACTTTGGTGGGAAGGTAGATTTCATTTCTGTTCTGAACAGAGTAATTCAGATAAATAGGAAATATCACCAGTCTTTAATGATGCAACACATGATTCTAAATATTCAAGGTATGTGTGTGTGTAGGGGGGGTGCTTAGTCACTCAGTTATTGTACAACTGTTTGCGGCTCCATGGACTATAACCCGCCAGGCTCCTCTGTCCATGGGGATTCTCCAGACAAGAATACTGGAATGGATTGTCATGCCCTCCTCCAAGGGATCTTCCCAACCCAGGTGGGTTGCAGGTGGATTCTTTACCAGCTGAGCTACCCTGGAAGCCCTATTCAATGTATACTCACTGACAAGCATGAAGGTACTAAAGAAAGAGTTCCCAGAAATAAAAAATCTTTATCTTTCTCCAGTCACTGCTTAATTCACTTTGTTTCCCTTATCATCACACTTTCTTCAAAGACTGCATTTTATAAGCCTGCTGATAACTGCTTCCTCCAGTATTCAACTCTGTTTAAATTCCAGGACTTTGTATTTTCAAATATCAATGTTCCCCATTCAAAATGAATTTTCCTTCTTTTGAGAATTTCATGGGGTTTAATTTTTAATATAAGTATTATTTAATTTATTCCTTCTCCATAAACCATTTATCATTAAAAAGACCTCACTAGTTCATCATCAATAATTTTAAGACAATACCCTCCAAAAATCAAAACTTTTATGTTAAAATAAGTCAAGTCATAATACTTATACTCAGAGAACAGCATATGCTACATGGAAAAAATTTTTAAAAGAAGCCACTTGAACATAGAATTCTGAAGAAGGGGCGCATACTTGGCTTGAGTTACTTTGGGCCCAGAATATTGTCTATAAAACAAGCTCAGCAAGTCCAGGCACGTGTGTGCACACACACACACACACACACACGCACACATATTTACATGTCCTTTTAATTAGGAACTTTATGAAAATGACTAAAGGATTGATTCATGACTAAACCCATATTCTACAACAATAGGTATTTATGTTTCTAATTTGTACTTCTATATAAACTAGTTATATAATATTTAGCACTCTGACATTTGTCTCCAGTTTCTCCTCACTGATATAATCTGTAACTAGTGAGGGTCCAGAAATAGTCCTTGCCCCTCCAGATCATCTTTTGAATGTCCTGTGTTGTTTTTAATTTTGCATTTGTCTTATAGGATTGAGCTGTTTTTAAAAGTTCATACTTTAAGACATTCACTATTTAATATGAAAACTCAATGCCAGATCATTTTATTCCTATTCCAAAACATTTTAAACAACATTTTGCAGGTGATACAAGAACAATCTTGAAAGTTTGGTTTCACTGGGACTTTTCCTTCTCTAATTTTTGCTTGAAATAGGGTATTTTTTATTCTTTGAGAAACAGCCTGACACCATTTAAAATGGAAATTTAAAAAAAATTAGTACATTATATTGAATAGCCAAAGTCTCCAAATTTGCCAACAGCATCTAAAGAGTTGTTAAAAACCTCAGTACTGGCCCTGGATAATTATTTCTACGATGATGTTGTGTCTGAAAGAGAACTGCCAATGTACAGTCTCAGGACCATTTTTTGGCATTAATGAATAAGAATAATTATGGGGTTTTCCCCTTTTCCGCTGATCATTTTGTTCTCTATAATTAGTTGCCTGGTTATTCCTGTCTACAGTATGTACACTCAGATCTTGAATGTAAAATTCCTTTTCTTACCGGTAGTAGGGTTAAGTATGAAGTTGTGTGGAAGAAATGAAAACTAGATAATCACTAAAGTCTATCTCCACGTAGTATAGCACAGGATGTGGGTTTCAGTGGGCTAAAGTCTCCCACTCCCTAATTTGTGTTAGTTCATGTACTGACTGAGCCTCGCATGTGCTCTTCCTTTAATCCATGCACTCCGACTGGGAAATAAGGTCTAAACCACCTGCCTGGTTGGGTGAGAAGAGGGATGGGACCTGGAAATCCCTGGGGCCAGCACCACCCCAGGGGCTGCCAATCACTGGTCCTTTGTTCTGCCTCTGCCCAATGTTCTAGAGTCCCTGGGCTTCCAGTGGCCTTCAATGAAACAGCATTGCATGATAAAACCTTAACCTTACTATATCCCATGTCTTCCTTTAAGCCCTGATAGAGCTTAAATTTGAGGTGCCCAGTCTGAAGGGACTCCTCCCAATGCTCTTCAGGAAATGCTGTTGGTATTTAGGATGGAACTAACTTTTGTGGTGTAGGACTGTCTCAGATTGTAGAAAGTTTAGCCACCCTGGCATTCAACACTAGCAGACTCCCCATTCCAAGGTGTCACCCAAACACTCCTCCCATTCCCAAACAATTCTTCCTGCAGTGACCTTCTAAGCATAATTATTTTGAGAAATAAAGCTGAAAGTAATTCTTTCCTCTAACACACCTGACATAGAGAAAACAGCTCAAAGTATACACTAAATTTCAAGAACTTCAAACATACAAATTTGAAAATAAAGCTAATTCTAAAGCAGAAACATAAATTGTCCAGTGTTGCTTTATTTAGATCTAACACCACTGAGAATGATCTCTGCTATGCAAATATTCAGGCCATCTGCATAAAATAATATTGGCTTTGGTTAACTTTTCTCTGCAAATATCAATATTTACAAAACATGTACACATACATCTTACTTTACTACATTGATCAAAATTGAGAATGTTTAGACAATGGGCTCCAAAACCACTGCAGATGGTGATGGCAGCCATGAAATTAAAAGATGCTTACTCCTTGGAAGAAAAGTTATG
The DNA here is from genome assembly GCA_006408695.1 of Aepyceros melampus. Classification (NCBI taxonomy): domain Eukaryota; kingdom Metazoa; phylum Chordata; class Mammalia; order Artiodactyla; family Bovidae; genus Aepyceros; species Aepyceros melampus. Next base: position 153,761 of record SJXQ01005231.1, read on the forward strand.
ACCAACCTAGACAGCATATTAAAAAGAAGAGATATGACTTTGCCAACAAAGGCCCATCTAGTCAAGGCTATGGTTTTTCCAGCAGCCATGTATGGATGTGAGAGCTGAACTATAAAGAAAGCTGAGCCCTGAAGAATTGGTACTTTTGAACTGTGTTGTTGGAGAAGACTCTTGAGAGTCCCTTGGACTGCAAGGAAATCCAACCCTTCCATCCTAAAGGAAATCAATCTGATTATTCATTGTAAGGACTGATGCTGAAGCTGAACTTCCAATCCTTTGGCCACCTGATGCAAAGAGCTGACTCACTGGAAAAGACCTTGATGCTGGGAAAGATTGAAGGTGGGAGAAGAAGGGGATGACCGAGGATGAGATGGTTGGATGGCATCACTGACTCAATGGACATGAAAGTGAAAGTGAAGGTCACTCAGTCGTGTCCGACTCTTTGCGACCTCATGGACCATACAGTCCATGGAATTCTCCAGGCAAGAATACTGGAGTGGGTAACCTTTCTCTTCTCCAGGGGAATCTTCCCAGCCCAGGGATTGAACCCAGGTCTCCTACATTACAGGCTTTACCAACTGAGCTATGAGGGAAGCCCCAGTGGACATGAGTTTGAGTAAACTCCGGGAGTTGGTGATAGACAGGGAGGCCTAAGATGCTGCAGTCCATGGGGTCGCAAAGAGTCGGACAGGACTGAGCGACTGAACTAGACAATTGAAGGAATAGATAAAATTGTGATGGTGGCTGTGAGCTATTTACAGTTATTATCACATGTGTCTGTTATCCTGGCACATTTCTGTCATGTTTTTTGCATCACTTGATGCTTCTTTGCTGTCTTCTTGCCATCGCTGATATCTGAGGTCTTCTTGCTCTTCAGGGGCCTCTTTGCTACTGCTACTGCTAAGTCACTTCAGTCGTGTCTGACTCTGTGCGACCCCATAGACGGCAGCCCACCAGGCTCCCCCGTCCCTGGGATTCTCCAGGCAAGAACACTGGAGTGGGTTGCCATTTCCTTCTCCAATGCAGGTAAGTGAAAAGTGAAAGTGAAAGTGAAGTCGTGTCCGACTCTTAGCGACCCCATGGACTGCAGCCTACCATGGTCCTCCGTCCATGGGATTTTCCAGGCAAGAGGACTGGAGTGGGGTGCCATTGCTTTCTCCTCAGGGGCCTCTTTAGCAGCAGGCAATCATGTTTAAGGAATCCGATGAGCTCACTATGTTAGTCTAATAGTGGGTGGGATAATTATACACTATATTTATTATTCTCGATAAGTAATAAATTTACACTTACCTTCTAGACACCAGATCTTAACCTACTAGGCTACTAGTAAAGGGAAATTTGGGGCTTTTCTGGTGGTTCAGTGGTAAAGAATCTGCCCACAATACAGGAAATGCAGGTTTGATACCTGGGTCAGGAAGATTCCCCTGGGGAAAAAAAATGGCAACCCACTCCAGGATTCTTGCCTGGGAAATCCCATGGACAGAGGAGCCTGGAGGCTACAGTCCTCAGGGTTGCAAAAGAGTAGAATATGACTTAGCAACTAAGTAATCACAAGGGGAAATTTAGGCACTCTGTTGCAAACCAGCAATGGAGATGTTCTGACATATCAGAATTTCTAGGGAATCTCAAATTCCTCTACCTACTTTTAAGCCCAACTGATGGCACCCCACTCCAGTACTCTTGCCTGGAAAATCCCATGGACGGAGGAGCCTGGTAGGCTGCAGTCCATGGGTCGCTAAGAGTCAGACACGACTGAGCGACTTCACTTTGACTTTCCTGCATTAGAGAAGGAAATGGCAACCCACTCCAGTGTTCTTGCCTGGAGAATCCCAGGGACGGGGGAGCCTGGTGGGCTGCCGTCTATGGGGTCGCACAGAGTCGGACAGACTAAAGCAAATTAGCAGCAGCAGCAGCAAGCTAGGTACTAACAGTTGTGAACATTTCTTATTTTCTTTCTCACTCTTTGAAGTTAGTATACCACCTTGACTTTTAAGTTGGCTGATTAGAGCCTTGAGAGACAGGAGTGTCGAAACTGACGCTGATCGACACTCCTGGCTGGAGAGAACTTGAGGCGCGTGTCATCCTGTGACACACTTGCTGATATTCTTGGTTTGCTGTCTTCCCTACATGAGACTCTGCCATAAGTCCCTTCTCTTACCTCAAATGCTTTAACACTGTCAAAATGTTCTAGATCTTTTTCAAACCACATTTGAAATAGGAACAGCTTTAAAATTCAAAAAGGATAAATGCTACCTGTGTTTGTTCCTGAGGTGCTCCTGTAACCCAGTGGATAGGATATTTCTGGTCTTGGATGATCATAAATCCAGTGCAGCCATCATAAGCACCATAAAAGCTGTCACTCAAAGTCATAAAATTAAAGTGAGGCGTGATCCAGCCTTTTAACTCTATAAGCTTTGCAAACATTAACTCCCGCATGCGCATGGATCAGTGACCCTGAAATGTGATTCTGTAGGAGACTCTGGTCGCACAGCTTTTCATTAGGAACCGCTGAGTTAGTGGGCAAATGGAGAACCAGAATGCAGAGCCCTGCCCATGTTTGTAAGCCAACCCACCACGTACAGTGCGTGGCTTTGAGCGAGTCACTGAAACTTCCTGAATGGCTGTGACCTTGTATATAATTTAGGGGTTACAGGGTTTATGGCCCTGGGTTTGTATGAGGGATGAATGAAATGCCATTAAGAGACACTCAATGGTCTGAAAAAGCAAAAACATTTCTTCTAGACTCAATCTTTTGGAGTGAGAAAAGTGTATGACTTGAGGGATCTACTAGGTCTCGGTTGATTGCCTTCAGATTTTTGTCACCCTTTTCCTGCTCAGTGTCACAGGATTGCAGGGGTGGCCTTGGGAAGGTCCCTGCAAACTGAATGTTCCAAGTTCCCAGTCAGTTGGATTCAGCCAGTGCAAGGTTTTGGACTGGAGGGTGAAGGAAGGGAGAAGCCAGATATTTCCCCCTTCCCTGCCAGTGTGTAAGACAGTAGCTATATCTCAGGCTTCCACAGACAGCTTCCATCTGTAGTATATCCCCTCCCTGCCCCTCCTGCCAGGGGTGATAGTGGCTTTTGGCTCTTGTGAATTTCTGGACTACCTCATGGTCTCCTGTTGAATTCTTGGTTCTTCCATCACTTATGGAGCCAATCCCCTGCATAAGAGTCTCTCTTTATAAATACTTTAAGTGGTTTCTGTTTCCCTTCTTTGACCTAGACTGTTAGTAATAACATTAGGAAGACCTTTCACCAAAAAAATTTTTCTAATACCAAATACATCATTAGAAATCCATTCTTTGGATTCCATTGGATTCTTTTCCTCAAAGGAGGAGAATAATATATTACAACATGGAATGTTATGTTGTATAATAGCATTTTCACAACTCTTATGTCATCATTTCATTCATCCATCCACACACTGAACATTTCATATCTACTGTGAGTTAGGAACTAAGCTTAACTGCTGGGCACGTATGATAAACTAGATACACGAAATGTCAGACCAGGTGATTTCAAGGCCACTTGCTAATGACTTGAAGGGCAGAGTGCACTTACTTGGGAATCAGGCGTGATAATGTGGGTTAGGTGCCTGATACTACACTCGGCACTCAGCATCAACAAAAGAAATTTCACAATCCTGTTTCCAAGAGCCACCTCCCACCTCATTAATAAACTGAGGTGCAGTGAAGAGGTTTGGACAGGAAATATAATAACCATTACACAGATAAGGAACCAAAGTTCAAAATTGTTATCTGCAGCTAGCAGGTGGAAAGTCTGCAGCTGATGGTCACACCGCTTCACTAATAGCTTTACTCAAAGTCATCTGTGCTAAGAAAGCATGTGACTCTGTGGGCCAGGGAGAAGGTAGCAGAGAAAGTATTTGAAAGAACCAGGAAAACCTGCTTCTCCTCCCTGCTTCTCCAAGCTGTCCCCAAACCCCATCTGTCAGACACTAACATGGTCATCAGTTATGCTCTTTGAACCTAAGGTTGTTGAATGAAGGCCAGGACTAACTCAGAGGACTGATAGAGACCATGAATAAGGTCCATGCTGTATGGTAAGGTATTCCTGCTCGCTTCATGGAAAATAACAGCATAGAGAGACTGGCGAACAGGGGGGTTTTATGTGAGCTCCTGGTGCTAGAGAGGGTCTGATTCAGGCTGCCCAGTCTCCATGTCCTGTGGAAGAACACTAGCCCCTGTCCTGCCGACATCACAAGGGTACTGCAAGATCAACTGAAACAGTGCTTTGAAGATGGCAAAAATCTGTTTGAGTTGAACTGCAAATCTTCCGTGATAAATGTACCCTGAGCATAATCCCGCCTCATGGCTTGAGATAATACAAGTCAGTTGTGAAGACAAAATAAATTGTAAAACAGAATATAAAATGCACGTTGTAGGGAGAGAACTGTGACACTGTGTGGCTCCGCTGCTCAAAATCTTATTTTATTTCAAATCTTTATGATAATTTCTATACATGTATCAGAACAGATAAAAGGAGGAAATCAACAATAATAGCTAACATTTATCCAGCAAGTGTGCCAGGAACCTCCTAAACCTTTGCTGGAAATTGCCTTATTGAAATCACAAGAAGCAACTCTGTGAGGTAGGCACTAGCCTCATTACCCCCATTTTACAGATGAGGAAACTGAGGCACAGAAAGGTCACATGATTTTCTTAAGGCCACACAGCTCCTAACTGCTAAAACTGAAATTCTGTGAACAAATCATGTAGGAGTGCATTCTTACAAATCTAATGGACTCAACGGGCAAATACACAGGGCTGCCTTGGAAGGAAATGAGTGTTGGGAAATCACTGCTTGCCTTTGACAGTCACCTTAGGCACCTTCGACTCAAGTCATATCACACTACACACACAGCCGGGGCCTTTAACACCTCTCTCGTTATTTCAAAGGTTAGTCTTCTTGGCCTTTTTTCACTTTTACTTTCTCGAAGCAAAGGTTAGTTGGTACATTAACTGAGGTGATTAGAGTAATGACACCTGAAAAACAGCGAGCTTCCTCCCTCAGTCCATAAGATTACCCCAGAGCTTCTGTGTTAATACTAAAATGTCTAACCAAAAGAATTATTTAGGGTACTCTTTTTACAAAATCATATGCAAAGAATCACATTCAAGAGAAAGCTAAACCTGAGGATCCCGGGAAATGAAGAAAAGTGATGTGTCTGCGAAAACAGTAGCAGGGATTTTTTTTTTTTTTTTGGTAATTTTTTCCCCCCAGGGCCTGTAATTTGACTGCTCTGTTTGGCAACCCTCCAGAGACAAGTCCAAGTGCTTAATCTCTTTCTCTTTCTCTCCCCCGCTCCTCCCCACCGTGCTCGCCCGGGCCGAGGGGAGGAGGGACCCAAGAGCCGCTGCTGGGCGACGAGGCCCGCAACCCTGCGCCGGGAGGGGCGGGTCGGGGCGCGGCCGGCGAGCGGGGAGCGCGGCCGAGCGGCGGGGCCGAGCGCGAGGAAGAGGAAGTCCGAGCCCGGCGGCGGTGCAGGGCGCTCGGCTGGCGCCGCAGCCGGCGCAGCGCAGCCGCACCTTCCCCCGGCCGACCTGCGAGCGCGGCCCGCGCCGGGAGCCGGCTCTCCCCGGGTAAGCGTCCCTTTCGCTGGACACCGGGTCCTCTTCCAGGAATGCGACCGCGCGGCCGGGAACGCCGGGATGCGGGGGACGGGAAGGGGACCCCGAGGGGCGCCCTAGATCCGCAGGTGGAGGCGAGCGGACCGGGGTGCCGGGCTCCTGTTCCCCGCGCGCTCCCTCCCGGGGGGGCGCCAACGGGGTTGGGGGAGCGCCCCGCCGCCGCGACCCGGCCCGCCGCTGCCCACCGCCGCCTGGAGGGGGCGACCCGCGGCCGCCGCCGCCCGGCTCCGGGGGCCCGGCCCCGAGTCTCCGTGCTCCCCGCCCTCCACCCGCAGCCGCGGGGGCCGGAGCGTTCGCTCCTCGGAGAAGGGATTCCTCAGTGCGCTCGGGACTGTTACCAAGTCAACCCTGCAACTCAAACGGGACAGTCCGAGAACGGCACCCGAGCGCCCGCCGCCCTCGGTCCGCTCCCGCCGTGGATCCCCGCTCCTGGCCCCCCAGACGGCTGACCGCGGTGGGAGTCGGAGGCCCCGGCTCTGGCGCGTTTGGTTTGGAGGGTCCCAGCCTTTGTAGATGGAGCCTCGGTGTCCTAGCTCTGCAAATATTTCCTGGGGCGGGGGCGGGGGAGGAGACGTGCAGGGGGCTTTGGGGTCGAAGCCGGTGGCCGGCCCGTCACGGCGATCAATGTAACCCCTGGTCCACGGGGACTTTGTCGACGGTCCTGGCCCTGGAGGACCGCCGGGGTTTGCGGTGATGCCGCAGCCCGCTCTCCCAGCCTTTGTGTCCTCTAGTGAGAGTCTGGTTGTTAAGCCAGAAGCCGAAGGAGGTTCTAATTGGGAAAAGTCGTCAAGCTGTGGCATTTCATCGCGTTTGGGAAACAATGGGGTGGATGACTTTTTAAACGCTCCAGTGGAGTCTTGCTTGTAGGGCCGGTATTTCATTAAGTTCTGGTCCTTAACCCTCCCTTTGTACCACCCTCAGGTGGCCATGGCTACTGCACATACTTTTGAAATTGTAGAGGGTGAGTCTGGGGGAAGGCTGTTTGCAGTCAGCATCACCCAAGACAAGGCCAGTCACAGAGGGATCGTGGTTTGGGGGTTTTCCGAGGACTGGACACAGAACTTCCTTGTGTTTCCTATTTAAACCAGGAGAGCGGCATGTTGACTCTGGGTCAGATTCACCTTCGAACAGAATCCCAGGCCTAGATAGATTGTGTAATGCCATAAAAATAGTTATCAAGTGTTAAAATCGCCTCTTCGGGCTGCTCAGTTTCTGTGGTTGGCATACCTTTAAAGAATTTATAGGTTTTGGATTTTGATTAAACACTATTAAAACATTTCCAGGCCCATCGTGTCTGGGAGTAAGAAACTCCATCCTAATTTCATCTTGGCCAAGTCAGACCGGAGCAAGCGGCTCCACCTCGGGTGGCCTTGGCTTCCTCCCTTAAGAAATGATTTAGAGAAACCAGTTTCTGAAATTTCAAGCTCACTCCTTGCCGCCCCTCCCCAGTAAGCAGTACTTATTTGGTCTGCTATATCTAAGACTTAGATCCAAAGGGGATGGTTTGGTACTATGGTCCTTTACCATCCTTGAGTCTGACTCCAGTTCCTCACGTTGTTCTCAGTCTTATTTGAAGCCTTGTGTCTGAGCTGCCAAGCCACCTGAAGAAACATTTCCCCAGAGTTCCCTCTCCTCTTTGGTCCCATCCTCATTAGGTCATCGACAGCTGTCACCTCGTGACCTTCCTTTTCCCTGGTGTAGCTGCTCCATGAAGCTTTCTGCTGAAGGGCAAAGCACAGTGAGAAACAGTTACCTGGCAGGCAGATCCATGCCCGAATCCTGCTTCCCTTGATGGTTTTTTCCTGCTTATCTCCATCTTCACAATGGGCACCGGCTTCCTTCAGTGACTTTAATATGGATGATGGTACCAAATACAAACAAATATTTCCCTGGGAGACTCAATCTTTGCTTCAAAAAGGTTAAATGGTCACCTTTTAACAAATCAAGAGAAAGTGGCAGTCTAAGTTTTCAAAAGCAAGAATAACCAGTACTGTTTTGTTCTCCTCCTTTGAGGCTATGATTTTTTTTAAGTGACATAATTAAGATTTAATGATTTGCAGTCTGACACATAAATGTGGGAATGCTTGAGCAGCACTAAATCTTTAGAGCCTTTAGTAAACTGGAAGCAGTCCCTGGATCTACATTCTGATTCTTCAAGGCTGCAGTCCACTTTTCAAAGATTTCTCTTCCCTCCCACCTTTCCCTGTGGATACTGATCTTTCGCACAGTTGCCGTCTTTGAATCCTCCTGCAGGCAAATTATATCCATGGAATAGTAAAACTAAAATGGCTCTTGGAAGATCTAGCCCAGCCCCTACGTCTTAAAGATTTGGGCAAGCACTGGTGATTAACAAGTGCTCAGAAACTAAGTTGACCTGTGTATCATTTGCTCAATAGCACTTTGACCTTGATCCCTCTAAGGAAACTGTATAGACATAGATGCTTTTATAATCGAGAAAATGTAACAGTCATAGTTGATCATTCTCTCTGGATTGTCTCACCTTTGCTCATTCCTTCCTCTGTCGATTTAGGAAATGGTAAGCCTTCTTCCTTCTTAAGTGGTACTATAGCAAGTGTTGGACACATTGTACGTTTCCAAGATGACTGTTTTTGATAAACCAAGTCCCACGAGTGAGTGATTTTCCTGGTGATTACACAACTCTCAACTGGAAGAGCTGTGATTTAACTCATGTTCATGTCTCTTAGTTTGGAACAGTACTACCTAGAAATGGTGGTGGCATGGGGGTATATTTTAAATTAAATGTAATGATTCTTTGTTTCAGAAAAAAGAAAAAAGTCCTTTGCCTCTTTTGACCTAAAAAGAATTCCAAATCAAAATATTCATTTTTTAAGTAGGAATGGGAATAGAACTATTTTCTAGACAAAGACCCTAAGCAAGCCAGTACTCGTGTGTGGAAGGCTTCTCAAATATTAGTGTTTCATCACAGTGTACATCAATCTTGCTTTATAAAATGAAGAGCTGACTCCAAACCATTTGGGCATTCAGGGCCATGGGCATCTGTGCCAAGGAGAACTTACTGACTGCAGGGCCCGGTTTCAAGTAATTATGAGAGGACTACAGGCTCTGCTTCATGTTGCTCGTGCTGATGAAAAGCAACAGATGCTTTAGCAGAGATGATAGAAATATAGGCTGGCCATCCCAGCAAGGGGGCCTGGGTTTGCTGTAACTAGGCCCCAGGTCATCCAGATGCTGTGGAACAACTTCATGGATGCCGAGTGACCCCCATCCCAGGGATAAGGGGCTGCTGGTCCATCTAGCATAGTTTCCATATTCGAGTCATATCAGAGTATCTTTTCAGTCTGTATACACAAGAGTACCCAAAAATATTTCTCTGCTGAGATGCAAGGCTTGTAAAACTTTTCCAACCCCTAAACATCTCCTTTTGGTAAATATTGAATTACGGTTTGACGGAAAGCAAAAGTAGGCTGGATTCATGGATACAAAATGTCCCTAACCCTTGTCTGCTGTTCCCCTTCCCATATAATCCCAGAGGAAGGGCAACTTGAGGAGTGTTAATGTTAGGCTAAGTTTTACAAAGGTTCCAGCTACGCCCACTGGATGTACTAAACCGATGTCTTTAATTAAGAAAGCTGTTTGGGTAAGCTTTAATGACCAGGGTGCTGCCGAGCCTGTAGAAACCGCTTATCATCAGCATTAGGAAGATCAAACCATTGCAGCATTTGACCGAAAGCTAGCAAGCCCTTAAGTGTGAGAAGGACATCTTTTGAAAGTATCAAATTTGAAATGGGTGTGAGTATAATAATGATTGAAAACATAGACAAAACACTCTCCAACATAAATCACAGCAGGATCCTCTATGACCCACCTCCCAGAATACTGGAAATAAAAGCAAAAATAAACAAATGGGACCTAATTAAAATTAAAAGCTTCGCACAACAAAGAAAACTATACGCAAGGTGAAAAGACAGCCTTCAGAATGGGAGAAAATAATAGCAAATGAAGCAACTGACAAACAACTAATCTCAAAAATATACAAGCAACTCCTACAGATCAATTCCAGAAAAATAAGCGACCCAATCAAAAAATGGGCAAAAGAACTAAATAGACATTTCTCCAAAGAAGACATACAAATGGCTAGCAAACACATGAAAAGATGCTCAACATCACTCATTATCAGAGAAATGCAAATCAAAACCACAATGAGGTACCATTTCACACCAGTCAGAATGGCTGCGATCCAAAAGTCTGCAAGCAATAAATGCTGGAGAGGGTGTGGAGAAAAGGGAACCCTCTTACACTGTTGGTGGGAATGCAAATTAGTACAGCCACTATGGAGAACAGTGTGGAGATTCCTTTATTATCAGAGAAATGCAAATCAAAACCACAATGAGGTACCATTTCACACCAGTCAGAATGGCTGCGATCCAAAAGTCTACAAGCAATAAATGCTGGAGAGGGTGTGGAGAAAAGGGAACCCTCTTACACTGTTGGTGGGAATGCAAACTAGTATAGCCACTATGGAGAACAGTGTGGAGATTCCTTAAAAAACTGGAAATAGAACTGCCTTATGACCCAGCAATCCCACTGCTGGGCATACACACCGAGGAAACCAGAATTGAAAGAGACACGTGTACCCCAATGTTCATTGCGGCACTGTTTATAATAGCCAGGACATGGAAGCAACCTAGATGTCCATCAGCAGACAAATGGATAAGAAAGCTGTGGTACATATACACAATGGAGTATTACTCAACCATTAAAAAGAATACATTTGAATCAGTTCTAATGAGGTGGATGAAACTGGAGTCTATTATACAGAGTGAAGTAAGCCAGAAAGAAAAACACCAATATAGTATACTAAGGCATATCTATGGAATTTACAAAGGTGGTAACGATAACCCTGTATGCGAGACAGCAAAAGAGACACAGATGTATAGAACAGTCTTTTGGACTCTGTGGGAGAGGGAGAGGGTGGGATGATTTGGGAGAATGGCACTGAAACATGTATAATATCATATAAGAAATGAATCACCAGTCCAGGTTCAATGCAGGATACAGGATGCTTGGGGCTAGTGCATTGGGATGACCCAGAGGGATGGTATGGGGAGGGAGGGGGAGGAGGGTTCAGGATGGGGAACACATGTACACCCGTGGCAGATTCATGTTGATGTATGGCAAAACCAATACAATATTGTAATTAGCCTCCAATTAAAATAAATTTAAATTAAATATATATATATATCTTCTGCTTCTGTTAGGTCCATACCATTTCTGTCCTTTATTGAGCCCATCTTTGCATGAAATGTTCCCTTGTTATCTCTAATTTTCTTGAAGAGATCTCTGATCTTTCCCATTCTGTTGTTTTCCTCAAGAGACTTAATAGATGCATTTAATCCTTTCTTTCTTTCTATGGTAACTCTTAAAGTCATAAAAATAGCCATTAGACAGAAATACTATAGTTCCCATTTATGAAAGTAGCACATAGAAAGCAGAAAGAAATCAAATGGTGAAAAATATTTTTAATTAGAAATGCAGTTAAAAATGCATACCACAAGATAAAAGAGAATTGAAAGCAAATGTGTCCTTGATAAATAACTGTAAATAGGCTAAACTTCCCATCAAAAGGGAGATATTTTCACATTAGATCACTGTATGAAGCATAGATTTCTTCTGTATATAAGAGTTCTTAAAACTTGGAGCTGTGAATGTTGAAAGTAAGGTTTAATTTCGGCTAGAAGCGTTAAATTTCATTTTCTCTTCATATTTCCTCCTGCCTTGGCACTTCATGATGATTAGGGTTCAGTCCATGATAAAGTTTAAGTAGTTATAAATATCATTGTATTTGGAAAATTCCTTTGCTGTAAGACAAAATAAAAACACAAGTTGTATGAGACTTTAAATCAGATCAGATCTCAGTTCATGACAGACTTCATCAAGAGGCTCTTTAGTTCCTCCTCATTTTTTGCACTTCTAATAAATGTGGGAAAGAGATTATTAAATAAATGAGTTTCCTCAGTAATGATGTAGAAAAATACAAATTTATATTTCTGATAGTTTTAAATAAATTCCAGGTGGGTAAATATTTAAATAAAAAAAGAAAAGAAACTGATAACATATGAGAAGAAAGTATAGGATTAAGTTATTTAAATCCTATGAAAGAAAAATAAAGCAGAGGGAAATAGTTCAGGGAAGTAGGGATAGAGAGTAGAAAGCTTCCGTTTGAAAAAGATTAGACCATTTTATGGTCAGAGACTTGTCAGGTGCACTGCTTCTGAAGTGAGATTAGGTTTGGAATTTAACTAGTTTTAACGTGAGGCCAGTGTAACCAAAACAAGGGAGAGGGAGAGGAAATCACTTACACTGGTTTATAATCACTTTGCCTTTTTCATGAGAACAAGTCAGAAGCCATTAAAGAGTTTTAAACCAAAGGAATGGTGATTTGACCTGTTTGTAGACAGACTGTAAGGGTCCAATATGGAAGCAGGGAGCCAGAAAGGAGCCTTTTTGATAATATAGACATAGGATAATGGTAGCTTGGATGAGAGTGGTGGCAGTGAGCTAGTGAAAAGTGGTTACAGTCTATATGTATTTTGAAGGTTGAGCTGAAAGAGTTGACGATAAAGTTAATTAAAAGAGAAATGAGGCTAGTAGATAATATGAAGAAAGTGTTTGATAGGGGATTCAGGAACTCAATGTAGTATGAATTAAGATGCCTGTTAGATTAAAATTGAGCTGTCAAATAGGCATGAGCCAGTAGTACAGAGAGAGGTCTGATACGTGAGATAACATTTGGTAGTCATTCAGTTCAGTTCAGTCGCTCAGTTGTGTCCGATTCTTTGCGACCCCATGAATTGCAGCATGCCAGGCCTCCCTGTCCATCACCAACTCCCGGAGTTCACACAGACTCATGTCCATCAAGTTGGTGATGCCATCTAGCCATCTCATCCTGGGTCGTCCCCTTCTCCTCCTGCCCCCTATCTTTCCTAGCATCAGAGTCTTTTCCAATGAGTCAACTCTTTGCATGAGGTGGCCAAAGTACTGGAGTTTCAGTTTTAGCATCATTCCTTCCAAAGAAATCCCAGAACTGATCTCTTTCAGAATGGACTGGTTGGATCTCCTTGCAGTCCAAGGGACTCTCAGGAGTCTCCTCCAACACCCAGTTCAAAAGCATCAATTCTTTGGCGCTCAGCCTTCTTCACAGTCCAACTCTCACATCCATACATGACTACTGGAAAAACCATACCCTTGACTAGACGGACCTTTGTTGGCAAAGTAATGTCTCTGCTTTTCAATATGCTATCTAGGTTGGTCATAAGTTTTCTTCCAAGGAGTAAGCATCTTTTAATTTTAGTGTATAGATTAAAACCTAAAGACTAGATGAGATTCCCAGAGAAGTCCATGGAGATTCAAAGGAGATTAGAGGCCAGAACTGAACTAGGGGATACTTGAGTATGAAAGTGGACCCAGGAAGAGGGATGAACAGTGTATGCTATGATGGAGCTGCTAGTGAGGTAGGAGAAAAATAAATTGTTGAGGAGGAAGGAGTGATCATTTTAGTCAGCTCTTGTTTTTTTTTTTTTTTAATCAGAAAATAATTGCTTTACAATGCTGTGTTGGTTTCTGCTGTACAGCAACATGAATCAACTCTAAGTATACATACATCTGCTTCCTTGTGAGCCTCCCTCATGAGCCTTCCTCCCACCCCACCATCCCACATCTGTAGGTCATCACAGAGCACTGAGCTGTGTTCCCTGTGCTATACAACTGCTTCCTGCTAGCTATCTGTTTACACATAGTGGTTTATACTTACGGAGAAGGCAATCGCACTCCACTCCAGTACTCTTGCCTGGAAAATCCCATGGATGGAGGAGCCTGTTTAGGCTGCAGTCCATGTGGTCATGAAGAGTCAGACACAACTGAGCAACTTCACACTCACTTTTCACTTTCATGCACTGGAGAAGGAAATGGCAACCCATTTCCAGTGTTCTTGCCTGGAGACTCCCAGGGATGGGGGAGCCTGGTGGGCTGCCATCTGTGAAGTTGCACAGAGTCGGACACGACTGAAGTGACGCAGCAGCAGCAGTGTATACGTATGTCAGTGCTGTTCTCCCAATTTGTACCCTCCCCCCTTGCCTCACTGTGTCCATAAGTCCGTTCTCTATGTCTGCATCTCTATTCCGCCCTGGAAATAGGTTCATTAGTACCATTTTTCTAGATTCCATGTGTGTGTGTATTTGTGTGTGTACACACACATGCACGTAAGTACTCAGATGTGTCCGATTCTTTGCAGCCCCCATGGGCTGTGGCCCACCATGCTCCTCTGTCCATGGGACTTTCCAGGCCAGAATACTGGATTAGGTTGCAAGTCTCTTCTCCGGGGGATCTTGCCAACCCAGGGATCAAACCCAAGTCTCCCAGGTGTGCTCATAGGTCACCTGGGAAACCCAGATTCCATATGTGCATGTTAACACACGAGATTTGTTTTTCTCTTTCTGACTTAGTTCACTGGGTATATCAGGCTCTAGGTTTATCTATCTCAGTTCAACTAACTCAAATTTTTTCCTTTTAATGGCTGGGTAGTATTCCATTGTTTATATGTACCACAGCTTCTTTATCTGTTCATCTATTAATAGACATCCTGGTTACTTCCATGTCCTGACTATTGTAAATGGTGCTGCAGTGAACGTTGGTGTACGTGTGTCTCTTAGGGCATATGCCCAGTAGTGGGATTGCTGCATGATATGGTAGTCTTATTCCTAGTTTTTTAAGGAATCTCCATACTGTTCTCCATAGAGGCTGTATCAGTTTACAGTCCCACCAACAGTGCAAGAGAGTTCCCTTTTCTCCACGTCCTCTCCAACATTTATTGTATAGATTTTTTGATGATGTCCATTCTGACTGGTGTAAAGTGATACCTCATTGTAGTTTTGATTTGCATTTCTCTAATAATAAGTAATGTTGAGCATCTATTCATGTGTTTGTTGGCCATCTGTATGTCTTCTTTGGAAAAAAAAAAGTTTGTTTAGGTCTTCCACCCACTTTTTGATTGGGTTGTTGTGTTGCTGATATTGAGCTATATGAGCTTAAGCAGCTCTTGTTGATATTCGGGAAAGATAAAAATTCAGATTTGACTCTTAGATTTAGCAGACAGCAGGTCATTGTTGACCTTAGTACAGCATTTTCAGTGGTGAAGGTGAAAGCTGATTCCATTGGGTTAAAGAGAAAGGGAGGAGAGGAATTAGGAATTGATGTGTTTGGACCACTTTTTTAGTGAAGTTCTGTGATCAGAATGGAAAGGAATAGCATGATAGCTAAAACAGAATTAGGGTTCTAAGAGGTGTTTTGTTTCGTTTGTGTTTCACCTAAAGGAAGAAAACATTGAAATTGAAAGGCTCATGGGAAAGATCTAGGAGAATGGAAGAAATGAATGATATAGGAGAGCAGTGGAGGTCAATCTAGGAAGCAGCCCTAGAGTAGGCAAGCAAAGCTGGGATCTAGTGTACAAGTAGACCTGCTGGGTCCATCTAGGAGTGTGGATCCTCCATTCGGTGGCCAAAGAGGTGGCACAGTATATCAAAGTATGTGGGTATATGCTGGTGAGTGGAGGATGTGTTGGTGGTAGCCATTGTAAATTACTTGCTTATTCTGTGTGTGTGTGTGTGTGTGTGTGTGTGTGTGTATGATAAACTATGGAGAGCAAAATAATCTGCTGAGAGTGATTAAGAGGAAAGAGAGATGGGAAATTTGAGAAGAATAGAGAAATTATGTATCTTTTTTTAAAGCAGATAGTGTGGGACAAATTTTTAGCAAATTTTATGGGACCAGAGATATTTATCATAAACCTGGGCAGTGTGAGAGCTCCACTTGAGGATAGTGGTCATAATCAGAACATGTGTTTTTTGTTTTTTTTTTTTCTCTAGTCATATTCAGCCATGCCATTTCAAGTGTAGAGTGAGTAGAGAGTTAGATTAACTAGAGTTTTACCAAGGAAGTTAGGTATAAGGAAAAAGAGATGTAAAAATGTTAAAGGAGTAGAGTTATATGTGAGGGTGTCTTAATTATTCACTGTGTAACC
Organism: Aepyceros melampus; assembly: GCA_006408695.1. Lineage (NCBI taxonomy): Eukaryota > Metazoa > Chordata > Mammalia > Artiodactyla > Bovidae > Aepyceros > Aepyceros melampus. The sequence continues at coordinate 169,468 of SJXQ01005231.1, forward strand.
TATTATGGGTAAAGGAAAAGTGAATATACAAGGCAGGGGAGGGACAGTAGTGGTAAGATCAGTGAGTTTTTAGATTCCTCATGGCCTGAAGGCCTGAAGGGTTGTTGCCAACAGTGAGTTAGCTGGAGCGAATGGAGGTGGTTGTCAGAAGTGAAAATGCAGTTATGGAAAAATGACATTATTGGTAATGAAAAAGCCTAATCATGGTTGTGTGAGGTGGAGGTGAGCAGAATAAAAGATCTTTGGAGAAAGGAAAGTCCAATTCATAGACCAGGATATTAGAATCTGTGGGATTGTTGAAATTACGAAGAATTATGACAAGGGCAGATTTGGAGAGAGTGATATTGAGCTAAAAGTTAAAATTTCCAAGAACTCATGGATTGGTAGAAGGAGTAATAAGGAGCAGTATTATGTGATACAAGTTAACAGGATATTTTGACCTGGGAGGTTTTAGGGAGGAGAAAGAATACCTGGGGAAGTTGTGCATAGCAAGGAGGACTCTGACTTTGTATCTTAAGTGTGTTTTAATGTGGAATGTGAGAGGACCTCAGAGGAATCAGCATTTTCAGGGAAGAGCTGGGTTTTAGTTAGCTTTAGAAGATAATGAAACATTTGGAGACAAAATTGAAATTATTAGTGGTGTTGATCTGGATGGAGAGAGGTTTAGCTTTGTTTAACTATATTAACAGGTATGATTTTTGACATAGCACTTCATAATCCAGGTATATTTAGGGATATTCTGGCACATGTGAAAAATAACATGGATAGAAAGGTATTTATTTCATTGTAGTATTGTTGTTAACAGAAAAAAAAAAAAAAAAAACTAGAAAGTAAATGTTCCTCATTAGACTTCTTAAATAATTTATGATATACCCATATGTTGGAAATCTGTGCAACCACTGAGGAAAAAAATGAGGTGTCCCTAATATGTACTGATATAGCATGATTGTCAAGATACTATTATATCATCCCATGTGTTAAAAAAAAAAGACTGTGAATACCCATATGTTTGTTCATGTCTAGCAGGATGCACGAACTGTAACTATTGATTGTCTCTAGGGAGGCCGGTCAGGTGCTTATTTGGTATAATTGGGAGGGAGACTAGCTTTTGTCTGTACACTTTTTGAACCATTGCCTATATACATAGTTTTAAAAAATAAAATAAATTTTAGAAAAACTTCAAGCCAGGTTGTGACAAACCTTTCTTAATGGTTGAAGTTTGAATTTTACATGGTAGTAAGTGTTGGCACGCTACAGTTCACAGCAGCACAGAGTCAGAAATGACTTAGCCACTGAACAGCAACATCAACAACAAAGTGATGATAATTATGTGAACAGAGCTACAATTTTGGAGATTTTCCCTAATATCCACCCTTCAAATGGATTAGAAAAGATAAAAGTCAGGACCGGCAGACTTGTAAGGAGGCTGTTGCAGTAGCCCAGGTTTGTATTAATGCATATTTCTGCACATTTCTCAAATGTGTTTTGGTTTAACATCCTGGTTTTCCATCAGATTGGTCAGTGTTTGGCAGATAGCAGGCACACCCATACGAATCCAAGGATCATACATTTTCTTCCAGTGAGTCTTAGTAATCATTGACTCTTGAATTCCTGTGTCATGTTCCTATTGTTTGGCATTTGCTTATTTTAGTAATAAATGACCTTGCCCACTAATTATAAACCCTACCAGGCTACTGTACTCTCTTTTTTCTCTCTGTGTTTAAATTGTTGTACAGGATGAATTTTGATGTTACTACTACTACTATCATATGTATGCCATGAGTAGATACCATTTTTATGTTATTATTATTGTTTATTTTGCCTTTATATGTGTTTCTTATAGACTAACCCTTCTGTTCTCATTAAAATAAGAGCTTTGCATAGTGATTGAGAGTATAGACTCTGAAACTTGATGACTTGGAATTTTCCAGTAAACCTTGAGCAAATTACTTAACATTAGTATACCTCAGTTTCTTTATCTATGCAGTGGAGATTTGAAGATTAAATATATTTAATGTAAAGTGCTTAAAACAGTGCTTGACACATAGTGTTCAGTATGTTATGGAAGTTTTTGCCAATACTATTGATCGAGTTGAATATCCTGTTATTATTATCCTTTTTGTATTATGTAAAGCTCTACTCTTTTGTTTTCATTTAAAAGCCATTTCTGAGCCTTTCTTTTTTTTTTTTTT
>SJXQ01005231.1:172059-192454 GCA_006408695.1 Aepyceros melampus
TTTTTTTTTTTTTTGATCTGGATATGTTTTTTTTAATTAATTTTTATTTTTTAGTTTGTTTTGCTTTACAATACTGTATTCGTTTTGCTATACATTGACATGAATCAGCCACAAGTATACATGAACTCCTCATCCCTACCCCCTTCTCCCCCCTCCCACCCCACACCTTCTCTCTGGATTATACCCATGCATCAGTCCCAAGCATCCTGCATCCTGCATCAAACCTAGACCGGCGATTCGTTTCACTTATGATATCTATTTCTGAGCCTTTCTTTGTTTCCTTGATTATAGCAGCCCCTGTCTCCTGGGGCAAACTAACATGGTAATGAATTGGACCTTTAACAATTTTGTTTACTTTACATTTTCTTTTGATAAATTGGATTCTGTTGTTCAGGGATGTTAATCCACCTTGTTCACTAATACATTTTATAATTACAAAAAAAAAAAATGACAGACAGTGGGAACCCTGACAGAATTCCCCTCTTGAGATACTGATGTGTTTACATTGCTTTGTGCTACTCCATACTAGATGTATGCATTAATCAAGTGTCCTGTATGGTCTATTGCCTTGATGCTTAATCAGTTGACTGATGGCCCTTTTGACAAAGAATATAGCCAGTTTCAAACAGCTGAGTTTCATTTTACAGCTGCTTAAATAAATCACTTTTAAAAACAGTTGAAATGTTCCAAGTGTGAAAGAAAAATGCAGTTTATTTTCATGAAATCCCCATTCAGATAATTTTTCAATGTTTATTTTTTTTAATTTAAAAAATTCTGTGAAACTGAATTTGTTTTATTTTATTGCGGTTAACTTTCATAAACTACTTGTTTTATTACCAGTGATAGTGGATAGCAGAAATGAATTTTATATCACAAGACTTCTTGAAGTTCTTTTTTGAATTCAAGTGTGTTTTAATTTGTTTGCCTTTTATTTTGTTTTGTTTTTATTTCAGCCTAACTAGTCATTGTTTATTACTTTGTTTTATCAGATTTCAGAAATTAAAGCAGCTGAAATATTGTATTGTGAAATGAGAGACCATCTATTTTGAATTAGCTCTGAAATTAGCTCTCTGTCTGAAAACTACATTATTCTTTTGAGTTATTCCATGATTGGTTTCTAGAGTCTGACTTTGTCTTTGGGAACAGATATGATTAAATCTGTTTGGAATTGGGAACAAATGACTCATGTTTGGAACTACTTAAATTCTGAGTCTTAATTATGTGAAAGTACTTGCATTTTTTTTTTAAGTTAGCTGTTTTTCTTCCTTTCCCTTTTAATCAGAAATAATGCTATTCTTTATACTTTTTGATCAGTATTTCTATTAAAATCTTATTTTTAAACTAGAGCCTCTATATCTTAGAATATTAAAATAAGGATACTATCTAGGTCCTTGTTATACTAATGTATTAAGAAGAAAACGTAACCAGAATGTAAGAAAACAATAGCAGTAAAGTCAAAACAAAAAGTTAATAATCAAATGAAACTTTTATCAACAAAAAGTTAACAACTTTTATACAAAACAAAATGTATAAGAGTTAATAATGATCCGATATAGCTAAATAATAACCTTTGTTGAAAAAAGAGAGCTGTGTTGAATGACAGGGTAGCAACAGAGGAAATAGATTTAATTACTTGTTTACATCATCAAATCCATTCTTTTGACAATATTTTAATTTATATGCCAGTTTTCTTCCTGTAGTGTCTTTAATAAATTAGTGTTTAAACTTTTTTATATTAAAAACAAATAGTTTGGAAGTAGCATGTTAACTTTTCCTAGTACAACCTTTGGAATATTTTTGATTTATTAGTCATGTGTGTTTGTAGATGAAGAAAAAATATTTAGAGATAATATAACTGGTTTTCCCTTGACATCTCAGCCATAACAAAATTTCCTAAGTTAAGGATAGAATTTCAGTTCTGATAACTCTGTCCTTTACCAGAGACAGTAATATTTCTCCTTCAGTGGTATGACGTTGTGAGTATAAATTGAGTTGGGATGATGAATAGTTGCCATTGATACAGTTATATTGCATTAGGGTCCACAGGGCAGATAATATTAGCTGAGACAGCAGTTAGTTTGAAATGGTTGTACAGGTCAGTCTGTTGCATTGCTACATAGTCATGCAGTATTGAAGGGAACATTTGCTAAATTTTGCAGTAGTCAATGACATTTCATGAAATTTCTTTAAAAATTGCATAAAATTGAGCAAGGATTTAAAGTTGTAATGAAAAGTGAGCATTTCAACATGTATTTTTATGGGAAATATTCTTGATGTGTACTTATTTTCCTAATTCATTGTCAGCTTAGCCAAGCTTCTTACTATATTATTAATTAACCACATACTTTTTGATAAAATGATGTCACAGTTAATCTATAAAGAAAAATATGTCATGTAGTTATTTGTATGTACTTGGTGAATGCTTAAAATATGAATAGCACTACCATATCATTTTAGCCACTTATAAGATGCTTTGGGCAAGTTACTCAACTCCAGTCCTTAGTTTTCTCATATATAAAATGTGGATAGATTAATACCTACCTCATAGGATTATTATGAGAATTTAATGAGTTAGTTTGTGTAGTGGTTATAGTGAGTGATCAATGAATATTATCTATTATTGGTATTATTATGTAATTAGTTAAAGATCAATAATTCTTATGTATTCTCTAACTTTATGACTGAGCTTCTAGAAAGGATATTTAACTCATTGAGAAATAATGTGTGTGATGATTCATTTTACTCTTAATGCCATTAGGTTACTTAACATTCTTGTTGATTATATAACAGCTTTTTTAAGACTCCTTAAAGATGAATAAAACCTTGTGTTGTGCTTTGGAGTTACTTATTTTGAAACTTGTATAAAAAATCAGTAAGAGAGAGGTGAATTCTCTTAAGTAACTTGAAAAGAAGGGAAATTTTTTACTTAGATTTTCTTCTGTTTGTGGTTCATAAGTCAGAGAGATCATATTAGATTGGAAGGTGAGAAATGATTGGAGGAAACTTAATGATTATTTAATGTTCCATTCATATGTATATTTTATCCTTTATTGTTGTACTCCCTTAGTTGTGTCATAATTCAGCTTGTGTACTCATTAATTTATTAAAATAACATTAAATATTGTGAAATTCTATCATCTACCAAAATGGTAGGCAGAGAAAAAGCTAAAATTAAGGAAAAGGCTTATTGATTATTCTCTTTTGTTGTATTTTTAATATACCAAACCATTAAATCTTCCCTCACTACGTTTACAGTGTAGCTTGTTAGCCTTGACAGTTTGGTATGTTGTAATATGGTTACTAAAGATGAATTGAAAATCATGTCAAGTTTCTAGGAACCAAAAAACCATCTGTGGTTTAGAATTGTATACCTATGCAGTTCTCCACCACTCTTAATTTTACATGTCTTGATAATGACTTAATCTCCATAAGGCCTAGTACAATTTGAAGGCATTTCAGGTAGATCTATTATCATTGTAGATAGAATCACTTTAGAAATCAGGGAGGAAAAAAACCAAATTCTGAAATGTTGTCATCATAACATCACAAGGATAGGTAAATAGTCTTACTGACCCAAGTACGTACTTCGTTTCCTTAGTATTGAATTTGACCGGGATTGTGACTACTTTGCAATTGCTGGAGTTACAAAGAAGATTAAAGTCTATGAATATGGCACAGTCATTCAGGATGCAGTGGATATTCATTACCCTGAAAATGAAATGACCTGCAATTCCAAAATCAGGTATTTACATTATTTACTTGGCATAATGTAGTGTGTATGTAACAGTATCTGTGATTAGTATGTTTGTTATTTTTACCTTTTCATGTGACATCTTATTCGTTTGTGATGAACATTATTAATTATATATAGAAGATACATCAGGATATCTTTTTTAAAATAGATATCGATTGCTTTTTCCCTGTGGGGAGTTAGTAGTTTTTCTGTTTTTCTATTTGCCAAATGAAAATCTTCTTTCATTTAATCAAATCAATGTCTTTACTGTAGATGACCTTTCATGGGTGTAGAATGAAGGATTACTGTACCCAGTGAATAGTATCTCAAAGTCTAGAATTTTTCCTCTAGCATACACATATCTCTATTATAATTGTTTATAATTTTAAGAATTCTTTTCACAAGGATGGTATGTGTCTTTTTGTGAGGGCATAGTGTTTAAATTTCATGTATTAAAGGATAGAGTTTATAACGAGTGCTTTTTAAACCTGGAATACTGTTCAAACTGCAGAAACTAGACCCAGCTTCTGCCCTCACAAAATCTAAAAGGAATGCTAGAATCTTCATATTTAAAACAGACTTCCTAAGCTGTTTTCGTAGGCACTGGCTTCAAAGGGAGTGACATCAAGAAACTAATAGTAAATCTGTTTAAAACTTTGAACATTTTCTAGTCATTCTTATCCCTTTTTATTTGGATAAATGACACATATAATATATATGTGGTCACTTTAATAATGTTAATAATATAGCAAGTACTGTAGTCTTTATTTGTATAACTTTCTTTTCTGTTTCCTAATTCATATAAAAATGGTAGACTGATCTAACTGGTACTCATCATTGAGAATGTGTAATGGTTATCTACTTAGTTTATATACTTTATTCCTAAGTGAAAGGAACGCAGCATGAGTGAGACATAATTTTATTGAATTCTTCAGTGGCAGGCATTATCATAAGTTCTGTGTCTTAAACAGACCATCATTACCCTGTTTTATACACGGAAGCTGAAGCACAGAAAGGGTTCATTAACTTGCTGATGGTTGTACAGCTAGTCTCTGGAGTAGACAAGATTCAAACAGAATCTTGCTCTTAACGTTTCACGCTACTAATTTGTAAAATAGAGCCTCTAATAGTAATACCTACTTCAGTCATGTCCAACTCTGTGCGACCCCATAGACAGCAGCCCACCAGGCTCCCCCATCCCTGGGATTCTCCAGGCAAGAACACTGGAGTGGGCTGCATTTCCTTCTCCATTTTCATAGGGTTATACTTTAAATAAATCCACATGATGCACTCAGCACAATGCTTGACCCATGTCAAGAATTCATAGTAAATTTACCGTAATGAAAATATGGATTAGAGGGTTTATCTTGTCTGTCTTGACAGATATAAAGCAATATGGTAGTATTTTATGCACCTTGGAATAAAGAGAAGGAAACTATTCAAATCTGGAAACAATGGACTTGGGGCTGAAAGGGTCAATATGTAAGCTTCCCTGAAACCCATTTGGAGCATACCAGTTGTGAAAGTGAACTGAATTACCCAAAGCCACAACTAGTAAGTTGCAGATCTGGAATTTAAGCTCAGGTCTGACTGAATCCAAGGCTCTTGACTGTTCCATGTAATTTCTCCCAGGAATTCTAATAAGTACATCTAAAGTTGCAAATAAACTCTTCAAACCCTAAAATGTAGCACAAGTACAGCTAGAAGACAGCAAAAAGACTTTGTGTTCAAATGCTTGGAAACCACCCAGGTCAGCTGCTGTGCTTTCTAAGTGACTTTTTTCTTTAACATACATTAGCTTTACTGTATGTGTGATGCACATATATGTCTAACCAAAAGCATATATTTTTAGATGTTGCATTCTCAATATTGGAACATTTGAGAATAGCCGAAACGGTAAATGTTAGAAGTTTAATTCTGTTAAGTGCATTTTATTGAAATTTGAGTCATACATTTACATTAGTCAACTTTTGCCTGTAAACACAGAGACTCAATTCAGACTACTTTACTGGCTTATATGATCTGACACAACTGGATGTAGGGCTCTGAAGGGTCTGATTTGGTCTCTGCCATGACATACGTGTGCCCCCCTGGCCCCTGATATCTCCACCTACAGACATGTATTCCTCATGTGTCTCTGCCATGCCATACGTGTGCCCCCCTGGCCTCTTATCTCCACCTACAGACATGTATTCCTCATGTGTCTCTGCCATGCCATACGTGTGCCCCCCTGGCCTCTTATCTCCACCTACAGACATGTATTCCTCATGTGTCTCTGCCATGACATACGTGTGCCCCCCTGACCTCTGTTATCTCCACCTACAGACATGTATTCCTCATGTGTCTCTGCTATGCATACCTGTGCCCCCCTGACCTCTGTTATCTCCACCTACAGACATGTATTCCTCGTGTGTCTCTGCCATGACATACGTGTGCCCCCCTGGCCTCTGATATCTCCACCTACAGACATGTATTCCTCGTGTGTCAAGGATGGCCAGTGGCAACTTTAGGCATACCATATCTGTCTTCTAGCTGGTGATGAGAGTGAAGAGTGGTTATGGTTTGTAACTTGGTAGTTTCAGTTAAATAATCTGGGAATTATTTGATGCCTTCTTCCTTGATGAATTGTGGGCAGAATAATTATTGTGAACTTATGTAGACCATTTTGAAAGGGTTCTAATCTTTTTGAACACATCCAAATTCTTTGTATCCATTGCTGTTTGTTTTTATGTAAAATAAGGCTTAACTTAATATCCCTTTCTTTCAGCTGTATCAGTTGGAGTAGTTATCATAAGAACCTGTTAGCCAGCAGTGATTATGAAGGCACCGTCATCCTATGGGATGGATTCACAGGACAGAGGTCAAAGGTCTATCAGGTAAATAAGAATACTAGTTACCTGTTGTTGTTGGTACTATTCAGTTGCTCAGTCATGTCCAACTCTTTGCGATCCCATGGACTGCAGCACACCAGGTTCCCTGTCCATCACTATCTCCAGAGTTTGTTCAAACTCATGTCCATTGAGTCGATGATGCCATCCAGCAATCTTATCCTCTGTCATCCCGTTTGCCTTTTGCCCTCAATCTTTCCCAGCATCAGGGTCTTTTCCAATGAGTCGGCTCTTTGCATCAAGTGGCCAAAATATTGGAGCTTGTTGTTGCAAGAATCACATTTGTACTTTTTAATAATTATAGAGCTTCATGCATTTTATAATTACAAATTAAAAATCATTATTTAGCATTTCCTCAGTTCCTCAGTTCAGATGGCAACCCACTCCAGTGTTCTTGCCTGGAGAATCCCAGGGACGGTGGAGCTTGGTGGGCTGCTGTGTATGGGGTCACACAGTCGGACACAGCTAAAGTGACTTAGCAGCAGCAGAGCAGCAGCAGCAGTTCCTCAGTTCAGCCACTCATTCATATCTGACACTATGCGACCCCATGGACTGCAGCACGCCAGGCTTCCCTGTCCATCACCAATTCACAGAGCTTACTCAGACTCATGTCCATCGAGTCAGGGATTCCATCCAACCATCTACCTGTGTAATTCCAGTAATGCTTTTCTGATGCATCTCTTCAGACTCTGCATTTGTAGGATGAATTTCCAAAAGTGGTAATTTTATAAATGTATATTTAAAAAGTTTATCAGCTACCTTGCATCTCCTTTATTTTCATAGCCAGTTCTTTCTCTCTCCCACCATAGTGATAAATTGGTATCAACTATGTTTATTTGTTTTGCTTTATTTAAGATCTATTTTCTGAGACTACTTTGTCTTCCTTCTGCATCTAGGAGCATGAGAAGAGATGTTGGAGTGTTGACTTTAATTTGATGGATCCTAAACTCTTGGCTTCAGGTTCTGATGATGCAAAAGGTACTGTTTGGGTCTCCCCCCCGACTTAATTCCTTTTAAAACCTAACAGAAATACAGATATTTATTGAAACCCATAGTGATCCTTTGTGATTACTGATTATTCTAAAAATAGTCTAATAAGCACAAAAATCTGTATTTCTTGGAGTGAAAGAAAAATGAATATTCTGCATCTTTATTATAATAATTTTTTCTGAATTCATGCCACACTGTGATGTATTTATAACCAGTTCCTTTATATATACTGTGAAATGAACTTTTTTGTTGAAATATTTAGACATCGCTGTATTCTGAATTGTATTAAATTCTGAGTGTATACCAAAATCTCTTAATGAAGTTTATCATGTTTCAAGGCAGAAATTCTATATTTCTGTCTGCCAGTTTAATTGGTCTTTCTGTTTCTGTGTATACATGTGTGTGTGGTGTGTGTATCTGTCTTTACTGTTCATTCTTTCCTGTTATTGTCTTGTTTTGGCCTGTTTCTTCTCAAGATTAGATTTATAAAGCCCTGTTAACAGATTTCTTTTATCTCGGCCTTTCCTTCTTTTCAGTGTGTAACTTGCAGACTAGTGAATGGATAGGTGGGGGTAGCTCTGGCGCTGAAAGCTTTATTTCACAATGATGGTGGTGGTTGTTGTTCAGTCTCTCAGTTGTGTCCGACTCTTTGTGACCCCTTGGACTGCAACACACAAGGCTTCCCCGTGCTTCACCATCTCCTGGAGCTTGCCCAAACTCATGTCCATTGGGTTGTTGATGCCATCCAACCATCTCATTCTCAGTTGTCCCCTTCTCCTCCTGCCTTCAATCTTTCCCAGTATCAGGGTCTTTTCTAATGAGTCGGCTCTTCACATCATGTGGCCCAAGTACTGGAGCTTCAGCTTCAGCATGAGTCCTTCCATTGAATATTCAGGACTGATTTCCTTTAGGATTGACTGGTTTGATCTTGCAGCCCAAGAGACTCTCAGGAGTCTTCTCCAACACCACAGTTCAAAAGCATCAATTCTTCAGCTCTGCTTTCTTTATGGTCCAACTCTCACATCCATACATGACTACTGGAACAACCATAGCTTTTACTAGACAGACCTTTGTTGGCAAAGTAATACCTCTGCTTTTTAATATGCTCTCTAGGTTTGTCATAGCTTTTCTTCTAGGGAGCAAGGGTCTTTTAATTTAATGGTTGCAGTCACCAGCTGCAATGATTTTGGGGTCCAAGAAAATAAAAATCTGTCACTGTTTGCATTGTTTACCCATCTGTGACTGGATGCCGTGATCTTTGTTTTAGGAGTGTTGAGTTTTAAGTCAGCTTTTTCACTCTCTTATTTCATCTTCTTTAGTTCCTCTTTGCTTTCTGCCATAAGGATGGTGTCATCTGCATATCTGAGGTTATTGGTATTTCTCCCCGCAATCTTGATTCCAGCTTGTGCTTCATCAAACCCAGCATTTCACATGATGTACTTAAATAAGCAGGGTAACAGTCTACAGCCTTGATGTACTCCTTTCCCAGTTTGGAACCAGTCCTTTGTTCTATGTCCGGTTTTAACTGTTGCTTCTTGACCTCATACAGGTTTCTCAGAAGGCAGATGAGACGGTCTGGTATTCCCATCTCTTTAAGAATTTTCCATGGTTTGTTCTGATCTACACAGTCAAAGGCTTTAGTGTAGTCAATGAAGCAGAAGAAGATGTTTTTCTGCAATTCTCCTGCTTTTTCTGTGGTCCAGCGGGTGTTGGCAATTTGATCTCCGGTTCCTCTGCCTTTTCTAAATCCAGCTTGAATATTTGGGAGTTCTTAGTTCAGGTACTATTGAAGCCTAGCATGGAGAATTTTGAGCATTACTTTTGCTAGCATGTGAAATGAGTGCAATTGTGCAGTAGTTTGAATGATAGAGCTGTCCTATTCTGTAAAAGAGAAATGACATGACTGGATTGCCCTCCAAAAAGCTTTGGATCAAAGAGAAGTAGCAAGATGTTTATCCACAGTATATATGGATTGGAACATTTTCCTTCATGATTGCTGTAAGAAATTATCTTTGAATTTCTAAAATAGAACATTATGTTATAATTGATTTTTTTAATGTAATACAGAGCTTCACTAATCAATGTTAAATACTTTTTAAAAATAATGAAATGAGATAGCCTTTATTGAGAGTACTTGTGTTTTTGTACTGAAGATTAACATTTGTTCAAAGGTGGTGACTGGCTAGTTTCCTCAGGAAAATATAAGTAATTTTAGTAGAACAATTTTAATTAGGAAGAGATTTTTTTAAATTACTTATTGATTTTAAATTGTTTTAAAATACATGTAAAATTAACCATTTGAATTGTACTATTCAGTGGCATTAATTATCTTCAACTTGTCTTCATCATTGTCAATCTATAGAACTTTTTCATATTGCAAACCTGAAACTCTGTTTCAGAAACTGTTTCTGTGCTACTGAAACAGTAACTGCTCATTCCGCCTTCACCACCTCCTGGCAGTCTCCCTTCTCCTTTCCGCCTCTGTGAAATTTCCTAGCACTCTTCAGTGTCATGTGTGAGTGTTTGTCCCTTGTGACTGTTGTATTTCACTCAGCATAATATCTCTAGATTTTTCCATGTTGTAGCTTATGTTGGAATTTCCATCTTTAATAAGACTGAAAAATAATCTGTTGTATAGATATATCACATTTTGTTTCATTTGTTGATTGGTGGATGAATCTTGGGTTGCTTCCACTTTGGGGGTATTATAAATAATGTTGCTATGAACATGAATGGCAAAATATCTCTTCATATCCCTGTATTAAGTTCTTCTGGGCATATTCTCAGAAATGAAATTACTGGGTCATATGATATATACTTAATTTTTTTAGGAACTGCCATTCTGTTCCCAAAATGGCTACACCATTTTATATCCCCACCAATAGCACTCAACTATTTCTGTTTCTTCACATCCTTGCCAATACCTGTTCTTCCCCCTCTTTTTTAAAAATAATGATTTTAATGGGTATGAAGTGGTACTTATATTGTGGTTTTGCTTTGCTTTCATTTCTTCAGTGATAGTGATGTCAAGCATTTTTTCATGTGCTTATTGGCTATTTGTATATCTTCTGAGAAAGTGAAAGAAAGTGAAAGTGAAGTCACTCAGTCATGTCCAACTCTTTGGGGCCCCATGGACTGCAGCCTGCCAGGCTCCTCTGTCCATGGGATTTTCCAGGCAACAATACTGGAGTGGGCTGCCATTTCCTTCTCCAGGGGATATTCCCAATCCAGGGATCAAACCCAGGTCTCCCCCATTGTAGGCAGATGCTTTTACTGTCTGAGCCACCAGGGAAGAAAAGTTTATTGAAGCCCTGTGCCATTTTGATTGTATTTTTTTCTCACTGCTATTGAATCTCAGGCATACTCTCTGTATCCTAGATATTAATTCCTATCAGATATATTATTTGTTGACAGTGTGCTCATGCACACAGCTTTTTCATATTGATGAAATGCAGATTGCCTATTTTCTTTTATTCCCTGTGCTTTTCATGTCATGTTCAGGAAGGCACTGCTGAATCCAGTGTAATAAAGCTTTTCTTTAGTGATTTTATAGTTTTAGCTCTGACATTGTGGGCTTCATCCGTTTGGTTAACTTTTGTGTAAGGTATAAAGTCTGACTTCATTTTTTACATGTGAATATCCAGTCTTCCCAGCACGACTTGTTGAAAAGATTATCCTTTCCCCATTGAAGGATCTTAGCACCTTTGTTAAAAATCATTTGATCATATCTGTGAGGGTTTGTTTTTGAACTTTCTTCTCTTCCATTGTTTGTCTTTATGCCACTGCCACACTGTTTTGATTACTGTAGCTTTGTGTTGAAGTTGGGAAGTGAGTCTTCCATATTTTTTCTTTTTTCAAGATTGTTTTGGCTATTTTAGGCCGACTGAGATTCCAGATAAATTTTAGAATGCGTTTTATTCTATTTCTGCAAAAAACTTCATTGAGATTTTGTTAAGGATTGCCTTGAGGCTTGTCAGTTTAGTCTTTTTAAATGGGCTTTTGGTTTCATTGATTTTCTCTATTGACTTTCTGATTTTAACTTATTGATTTTTCTTCAGATTTTTATCACTTCTCTTCTGCTTACTTTGGATTTAATTTGCTCTTCTCTTTCTAGTTTCCTAAATTGGAAGCTTGGGTTATTGATTTTAGATCATTTTTCTTGCTAATATATGCATTCAGTGCTATACATTTTCCTCTGAGAGATGCATCCCACAGATTTCTTTTTTTAATTATATTTTCATTCTCATTTAGTTCAAAATATTCTTAATTTTTCCTTTAGGTTTCTTATTTAACTTATGTATTACTTAGAAGTATGTTGTTTGATCTCCAAATATAATCCATTGTAGTCTGAGCAATACATTGTATGGTTTGTTTTTTTTTTTAATTTGTTAAGGTGTTTTATGGCCCAGAGTGTGATCTGTCTTAATGAATTAATCCATGTGAGTTTGGGAAGAATGTGTATCCTCCTGTTGTTAGATAAAGTAATATGTAGATATCAGTTATATCCAGTTTGATTTATTATTGAGTTCAACTACATTCTTACTGATTTTCTGCTTCCTGGATCTGTCCATTTCTGATATAGGAGTGTGACACTTTTTTGATTCTACATGATCTTTGTATTTCTTCTTTTACTGTACCTCATTGTCTTGCTTTGTAGCTTAAGTCTTGGAATCATTTAGTGTGAGCCCTTCATCTTATTCTTAAACATTATTTTAGCTCTTCAGTTTCTCTGTTTTTCCATAAACATTTTAGGATCAAGTTACTAGTATCTATAGACGCTTCTTCTGGGATATTGATTCTGATAGTATTGACTTTAAAAGCTTCTCAGATGGCTCAGCGGTAAAGAATCCACCAGACAATGCAGGAGGCACAGGTTTAATCCCTGGGTTGGGAAGATTTCCCTGGAAGAGGAAATGGCAACCCACTCCAGTATTCTTGCCTGGAAAATTCCATGGACAGAGGAGATTGACAGGCTACAGTCCATGAGATTGTAAAGAGTCAGACCTGACTGAGCAACTGAGCACACACACATAACCAGTTAACAGTGTTGTGATAGTTTCAGGTGTACAGCAAAGGAACTCAGTCATACATATACATGTATCCATTCTTCCCCAAACTCCTCTCCATTCAAGCTGTCACATAACATTGAGCAGAGTTCCATATGCTATACTGTAGGCCCTTATTGGTTACCCATTTCATATATAGCAGTATATACTTGTCCATCCCAAACTCCCTAAGTTTCCCTTCCTCCCAGCAACCATAAGTTCATTCTCTAAGTCTGTGAGTCTCTTTCTGTTTCCCACATAAAATTTTAAAATCATGGAATTCTTAAGTGAAAGATAAAATAAGAACTCCTTCCAGGTACTTTAAGTGACATTTGTGTATATATCATATATACACTGTGATATATATATATATCTCATACATATGAAAATGTGTGTGTATGTGAAGTTCTCAAAAGTTTGATAGGTTGGAAGATAAGCCATCTAGTTTCCCTGCTCATACACATATACACACACAACTTAAAGAATGCTAAAACAAATACACATATGTTTCCAGACTGCTTTTATTTTTTTTAACCTGTCTTGTATGCTTTAGTTAAGAGATCATATTTTCTCTCATTATATATTATTATCTATGTTGTTTTCTGACTTTGAAACTAAGCTCTGTTGATTTAAATATACTGTTCTATTGAACATTATTCATTCGGTTTAAGTATTTTTAATCCTACTAAATCAAAATACTTAGATTAGCATGAAAAGACAGCTGTAGCAAGAAGTTTGTAGAAATTTGTAGTTTGTAGAAGTATTGGCTAATGTATTGTTTATTTTCATTTTTATTGTTACTTATTCTTAGTGAAGCTGTGGTCTACCAACCTGGATAACTCAGTGGCAAGCATTGAGGCGAAGGCTAATGTGTGCTGTGTTAAATTCAGCCCCTCTTCTAGATACCATTTGGCTTTCGGCTGTGCAGGTAAGAAATGAAAGATTTGTCTTTTTTGGTGTCACTTTTCATGACTAAGGTTAAAAACCATTTTAAAAAGAATAACTTTCTTTGCAGGTTTAAACTTTGTTTTCATTATTGCACTCTAAATTAGAAGTATGTAGTATACCATTTTTACTCATTAATTACTGTGCTTTCATTTTAGCATTCCATCTCCCATGTTTAATACATAAAGATGTGTTTGTTGATTTTTTTGTTGTTGTTGTTCCTCTAAGTCTTTGCATACCTCGATTTATGCTTGTTTACAAACTTAGGTCATAATGATGCTTAAATATTGTATAGATACAAGAAACCTTTTGATTTTAAATTAAAGGAAACCTACTATAAAACCTTGAACAGTTATTGAGTCCTTACTGTGTACAAAGCACCCATCTAGGGACAATGAATAAGATAGATTAAATCTTATATTGTGGAGTACATGCTAACATAGTAAGTACTAAAAAAAATCATACCAAAGAATTTTTTGTTAAAGTATTTTTCTTTACTAGGGTGACCGAATGTCTGCGTTTGCCTGGGGCAGTCCTAGTTTATATTTGTCTTACCATTACAATAACTGTTAGGCCCTTCTTTCATTCTCAAAAGTGTTCTGGGTTGAATGGTTAATTATGTGATCACTCTACTCTTAATTCCTTTGTCTTCTTATCTGATTCCTACCTTGAGTGTTTACTGAAGCAGTGAACACTTGTATTTTAACTTTTGCATTGCTAAATCTCTTTGAGAGTGTTTACTGAAGCAGTGAACACTTGTATTTTAACTTTTGCATTGCTAAATCTCCTTGATTCTTGATTCATTTTTTTTTTAATTGATAATCTTGGTTAAAAAAGTAAAGATAATCTAGCGCAATATCAGGAACACAATAATTACTTTTTTAAAAGGTAAATTTAAATCTTAATTTGTTGTTACATCTTTTCCTTATTCCAACTTACTGTGTATTTCACTTGGATACTAACATACTTTCATAGTTAAATTCCAGGAGAACATGTACATGTGGGTGGAATTCCTTTTCATTAGCAGATACGTTTTCCCCCCAGTATGCTGCTCTTTTCCATTGGGAACTAGTATTCTCTTATTTGAATCCTTCTTTGTCACTGACAAGAAATGTTGCTTTGGGCAAGTTGATTAAATTCTTTCCTCAAGTTCCTTATCCTTAAAATAGAGATACATCTTTTGGGGCTCTTATGAGGATTATGAAAGGAAGTTGCTATTTGTAAAGCTCTTAGAATATGATGCTCAATAATTGCTAAGGTATTTTCATTAATTAATACTTATCAGTCATTTAGATAAAGTAGTATTTTGAGTTTTTTAATGTTATAAACACACTATTAGTCATCATTTTTAGTAGAAAAATGATGATTATATTTATAATCAATATGAAATATGTACAAGTGCCAGGCATGAGCATCTTTAAAATTTCTCCTTCCTGGAAAGGATCTACTTTAAAAATGCCTCAACTATCTGGCAGGCAGCTTTGTCCTCACTGCGTTAAATTTTCATGGATTTCTTAGTTAATTTTTACATTCCCATGTAAGCTTTAAGATTTATATTTTTATAGTTCTAGAAAAATTCTTTTGGGATTCTCATCTGAATTACTTTATATTTATTAGTTAATTTTGGAACCAGTGGTATTAAGATAGTTCATCTTACTACAGTTACATGGGATATCTTTTTGTTGTTTGGATTATTTTCTATCTTTCAAAGAGATTTTTAGTTTTAGTTTTTTTCACTTAGGTTTTAGGTCTTTCTGGTTAATTTTTTTCTGTTTCTATAATTTTATTGTTATTTTTTTCCATTCCTTTAACTACTGTTTGCTGAGAGTAAAAAACAAAAAACTGTTGATATTTGAATATTTCTATCATATCTAGGCATTGCTCTTATTAAATCTGGTAACTTTTTATTACCAGATAGCCTTTGGGCTATCTGTTTATATATGATGAGTAGCCAGAAATGATGGTTGTATTTTTTTCTTTTCTAATGATTTTTTACATTCTCTTTTGTTAAAAGGCATGTTATATGATACTAATTATAGGTACTTTCCCCATGTATTTCCTTTAACTGAATCAGCATTAGTGGTTTGCTGTTCATGATCTCCCCTTTTGAAGAATAATTTTGTGGGTTTTTAAAAATTTTTTGGCCTTGCTACATGCCTTGCAGGGTCTTACTTCCCTGAGCAGGAATTGAACCCAGGCCTTTGATAGTAGAAGTGCAGAGTCCTAACCACTGGACTGACAGGGAATTCCCTGAAGAATAGCATTCATTACATTCAAATCATTTATTTAACTGTTTCTTAGTTAAGAGCAAATTCAGTATTTTATTAGGTGCCTTTTCAGCATCACATTAAATAATCATATGGTTTAATTTGTTGAGATATGCTTATACATTTTCTGATACCTTATTTGTGTTTCTAGAGTCAACCTAGAATTTAGGTTTAGCATTAATGTGGAATTCTTTTGATAAATTGCTAGACTTTTTGGCTTATATTTTTTAATACCTGTAAACATAAATTGGTCTATAATCCTCTGTCTCCTTTTTAACCATTTTTAACATCTGTATTTTATAAATTTCAGTATGTAAGTCTTCAACTTCTTTTCTTAAATTTATTCCTAAGTGTTTTATTACTGAATGGAATTGTTGTCTTAATTTTATTTTTGGATTGTTTGTTGCTAGGCTTCAGAAATACAATTTTTTGCATATTGTTTTGCATCCTGTAATCTTGGTACTCATAGTTTTTTTTTTTTCTTCATAGTTTTAAGGTGAATTTCTTGAGATTTTCTACATTTAGGATTGTATCATCTGTGAATAAAAATAATTTAAATTCTTCTTTTACTATGTTAATGCTTTTTAGCTTTATTGCATGAATTAAAAGCTCTTGTATAATACTGAATGAAACTGGCAGAAAGGATTTCTTTATCTTAGGGGGAAAGTATTCATTCATTCACAATGAAGTGTGATTTTAGCTGTGAGTTTTTGTAGATACCCTTTATCAGATTAAGTTTCCTTCTATTCCTAGTTGTGAAAAGTATGTATTATTATATTATTAGATTTTGTGTAAGGTTTTTCTAGCTATATTGAGATAATCTTGTGATTTAGCTATATTGAGATAATCTTGTGATTTATATTATTTATTATAATAATATGATGTGTTTCATGGTGGGGCGGTTGTTCTTTTAATGTTAAAGCAACTTTCCATTCCTGGGAAAAATCCATCTTGGCCACGTTGTAAAATTCTTTTTACTTGTTGCTGGATTTAGTTTGCTAAAGTACTATTGGCCTCATAGAATGACTTGGGAATTGTTTCCTCATTTGCTTACTGAATGAGTTTGTAAAGGATTATTATTATTTCTTCTTTAAATATTTGGCAAGAGTGTATCAGTGAACCACCTGGACTTGGACTTTTCTTTGTGGAAAAATTTTATATTACCTAGTTCAGTTTCTTTACTTTTTTATAAGGTTTTCAGATTTTCTATTTCTTCTTGAAGTTGTTTTCGGTAGTCATTGTCTTTCTAGGAATTTGTAAATTTAATTTTTTAATTAGTGGGCATAAAGTTGTTCATGACATTCTCTTGTGATTTAATTCCTTTAAATTTCCTCTTTCTTTAGTGTTTGGGAGTTTCAGTTGTAATATTCCTTCTTTCATTCTTGATTGATCATTTTTGTCTTCTGTCTTTTTCCTTCTTCGTTGTTCTAGCTAAATATTTGTTACCTTCTGCAAAGTGCAGTATGTGTGTGTGTTTATGTTGGGGTGTGTGTGGTGGGTGGTGCTTCTGGGGCCAGAACACCACACATTCCCAGTGCTTTTAATGTTGTTACGCAAATTTGATTATTAAAAGAGTTGGAGATATGTAAACTGAACCTTCTAGAATGACTCTTAACTCACTCTCAGTATAGGTAAGCCAGGAGCACTGTTATTTCTTTCTCGGCCATTGGAACTGTTGTGATCAGCGTTTGTTGAGATCAAGAATGTGATGCCATGGCTGTAATCAAAGGGTCAGAAAGTCACTGTAATTGCCACAGAGCTGCAGACTGGACACTAGAGCAGTACTGAATCTGTTCCAGAGAACATCCACATCTCCACAGTGATGCTTGCAACAGATATTTCCAAGGCAGAATGACCACCAAATCCCAACCTTTCAAGTCATACATAAGTGCATCCCATTGTGAAATCTGATTCACATCTAGAAGCATACCTACATGAGAATCGGGGCAATATAGTTTTTACTTTCCACCTTCCATTGGCTGTAAATTCTATAAGGTGCTGGAAACGGATACTAAATGTCATCTGCCCTATCCTTCACAAAGCTGAATAGTTGATGTGAGTTAAGGACTTATTTTTCCTGGCTTTGAAATAGGGGTTAGAATCAATGCCTTTAATCATAGTTTAAAAAAAAAAAACCTTGTTACTGAAAGACAGTGACTGATATTGAATCATCTTCATTTAGAATTGAAATATTTCTTGGGGTTAGAATCAATGCCTTTAATCATAGTTAAAAAAAAAAACTTTGTTACTGGAAGACAGTGACTGATATTGAATCATCTTCATTTAGAATTGAAATATTTCTTAGAATATAGGCTATTATCTAGATGTTGCTCTTTAAACTGTAAAACATCAGCCTCTCTTTAGCTGTACCATTTATTTTGCCACTGAGAGACTTACAGAATCATAACCATGAGGTTGCTTATTAAATATCATTTGTGATGAGGAATTCGATGTTGGGAACAGACTGTACATTTTTAAAACATGCTTTTGGAGTTATGATAATACATAATTAGTATGTGAACTCCCCAATTATGGATTGACTTGTGGTTGAAAGGGCACTGTGGATCCTACTTGGGTAATGATGCCTAATGGTAATTCTAAGCTTTTTAGATCGTATATTTCTATTTGATAACAATGAGTTCATCTCTCTCTTTGTGCTCATTATTTTGCTCTTTCACCTTTTAACATAATATAAAAGGATGGCTTCTGGGGGCCATTGATTGGTTGGTTAGATTTTTTTTTTTTTTTTTTTTTACTAGAACTTAGAGCATGAAAAATTTCTTAAGGTGGACTAAATGTTTGCAAGTACTTCTTTTAAAATATTGAATTCTAGGTCATGGTCCCCTTGAAAAAAAGTAGACTACAGAGTTTTAAACTATCTTTTTTGTATTAAATATTGAGAAAAAGGCTTTAGATTTTATTTTAAACCATTTAAAATCTGTTCTTAAGCCCTGAGATTTTCTGAAGCATTTGCCAGAGGAGAGAACAAAATTTTTGACATAAGGGTAAAGGCATTTATTAGTTGTCTTTACTAGATTACTACATGGTGTTTTCTTATTGAGTAGAAAAAGGAAAACTATTTTTTCTCCAATTCATCCTCTCTAAAACCAGTTTGAGAGAGCACTGTTACACTAAAGTAAATATAACTCCTAACAGTCTGTGGTTTTAATAGAATGGTAGACATGCTTGCTTACTACTAACTTGAAGCATTTTGCAAATTTTAAAGCTGTAATTATAGTAATAGGTGGGAAACTTGGGTACTCCTGAGTAATATTTCTTAAAGTTGTGTCACTCTCACCCCAAGAAATTATTAGTATTAATGTAAGTCAGAGGTAAAATTCATATTATTCTGATTCAAGAGTGATATTTATACTCATAAACATATTCACTGGGAAAGAGTAGTGTTTCTAGTACAAACAGCAATTCTGAAATATTCTAGTTAAACTGTGTTTTCAACAGACTTTTCAGTTTTGGTTGCTGTAAACAATTTGTTACTGTCAGCAAATAAACACTTCATACATATAAACATGCACCATTTGTTTCCCCATTTTCAGTATTTTCTAATTTTTGTAATTTGGACAAAATAACAAAAAGGTTATGTTTTTGCTTTTGAAGACTAAGAGTCTGTGTTTTGTTTTATATAGTGGTTGCCAGTAGGACTGTCTTTTCCTTCACATTTAAATAAATTTAAGTGTCTGAATATTTACTTAATGAATCTTAATTAGCATCACAGCATTCATAAACATGTGTTTCAGTTATTTATACTATGTCAAGGACATTTTGTTTTCAAGTTTCTAAGTAATTTCTGTGAATGCAAATGGAAGTGGCATGCATTAACACCAATATTCAAGAAACAAACTGTTATTTTTGTCATAAAATCTACCTTTGATAGTCTAGAATTTGAGAGCAACTTTCAGGCAGCTAGTAAATCTTTGACCTATTTATATCTGTCTTGCCTTCCAGCCTGTAAGTGGCATTTAGCTAGGTTTTTATTAAAAACAGACTTCACAAGAGATTTTATATTCACATTAAATGCAGAAATATTTTAAAGTCAGGCATTTATTATTCAGCTGTTACTAATGTAATACACATGATCATTCATTTTTTGAAACTAATTGAGTAATCACTGCAAACACTGAGAAGTATGAAATGCTTGGTGGATAAATTTGGCTGCAGCAAAATTAAAAACTTTACTTACCAAATAATACCTAAAAAACATAATTTCTTTAAAAGTTACTAATTGGGAGAAGATATTTAGAACACATATAAGTGATAAAATCTTCATGTCTATATTACATGAAAAACTCTTACAAATAAATAAGGAAATAATAAATATATCCTACAGCCCAAGTGGGATGGTGGGTGTTGCAGGAGGGAAACAGAGGGCAGACACACTGAAATCATACTCACAGAAAACTAGTCAATGTAATCACACTAGGACCACACCGTTGTCTAACTCAGTGAAACCAAGCCATGCCTGCGGGGCAACCCAAGATGGGAGGGTCATGGTGGAGAGGTCTGACAGAA
>SJXQ01005232.1:0-45353 GCA_006408695.1 Aepyceros melampus
GTTGGTGACGGACAGGGAGGCCTGGCGTGCTGCCATTCATGGGGTCACAAAGAGTTGGACACAACTGAGTGACTGAACTGAACTGAGGAAAACCGATATTTTTTTCTACCACCTTTTATACACAGAATATAAGAGAACACCCAATCTATAAAAGGGAGTAGATCTTTCGATTCCTGTTATCAATGTATTGACAATGAGTTGGATGTTAAGTTTTCGTGCTATGACAACATTCTCTCCAGGGCAAGATGGGAGGGATGGAAAGGGGAGGAGAGAAGCTTAGTCAAAACCTGTTATTTTGCAGCATGAGCACAAAACAGTGAGTTCCCTAGCTAAACTGATAATGCTAACTGATTAAACCCATCAGAAATATGACATTATACATTTTGAATACTGGAAAGCTCAGCTATGTAGGAATCACTTTAAAGAAAATTACTGTTCACTTAATGAGCACATTTCTTATTCTAAATCGATGTTTTGAGCCTTGCTAATATTATGGGAAATCATTAGAAATATACTAGACTGAATTTTTTACATTTTTTACTGCAAGCATATATCTTCAGGGCTTACTGTGTACAGGCATTATTCTTGACACTGGGGATACAGCAGAAAACAAGACCATTCAAAGACCATACCCCCTGGAACTTCTCCATGGTAGGGGCTAAGAAGGACATGATCTATAAAGAAATAAGTATATCATATCTGGCAAAGATAAGGCCGTGAAGAAAATAAATCAAGAGAAGCAGACAGCAAATGACTTTAAGACTTATATGGAATACAGTGCTCAGCCCATCACCATTAGCTGGTATTCATTAGTATAATTTATGGGTGTGCATCATCCTCCTTCGTATGTGATTATGATGATGCAAAAAAAGCTGCAAATGGCTCTAAACTGAGACGCTTAGCTGGTCGAGCCCTGCCTTCGGACTCCAGGCGCCAATACAGGGCCCGTCACTGTTTGCTGAAGTTCCCAGCTTCACCGGCTGCTCAATACCTTGAATCACAATGAGCCCCCTCTGTCACATCACAGACGGTACCCCTCATGTATCGCCAGCAGCAACCCCCTTGGTGTCATCTACAAGTGCTGCGGGCTTCTCGGAGGGTGACTGGCTGGAGGTTTCTGCCCGGGTCTTGCTGTAGAGCAGCTGCTCCACTTCCGCCAGTCATCCATCCTCAACCAGGGTGCAGCTGAGCAGAGCGGTGCACACGGCTTCTGCCGTGTTTGCCGGCTGGCTGCTTTCCAGGGCAGCTGGGAAAGGCTAGCGGGACGCAGTGCCGCTCTACGTTTATACAGTGATTATCATCCTCGCAGCATAACCACAGGCTGATCAAACAGTATGTCCACACTAAATGGGACCATTTCACTACCTCTCCCTACCTCTTTTTGAAGAGGGAAACAGGGAAAAGTGAGTCGCAAATAGCCATTAGAAATGACTAGCTTATAAAAACAAAGAATTAGCTAGCTTAAATTGTCTTTTACAACATTAGTGTGTGTGCAGACGAACACAGAGAGGCAAAGAGGCCTGGGCAAGGACGCTAGGAACTTTCACCAAATGGATGAGGAAGAGCCACCATACGCTACATACGCAAACCACTTCGCTTATTCTCATGGTTTATTTAGGTCCAAAGTTCTTTTGTATATATTATGTCATTGTATGTTCACTGAGTTTTCATTGTAAACATTTTTCAAATGAACCATACAAATTAACTTTTCATAAAAGGACATTTTAAAATATGTTTAGAGAGCTTCACTTTATGACTCCAAAACGGACCACGTTTGCAGTTAACTCACATCATCCGTGTCCGTGGATTCAAACAATGGGATAAACTGTGGATAACCCCAAACAATCCAAAAGCTAGTTATACCACAGAATTCAATTACCTGCATAACTGATGTATCAAATGTTTTGTTCCACACATTGACAACAGAATCTTACTGCCCCGCTGATTAGTACCACCCTCTCCCCAACCTCCATGGCACCACTCGGGGTCCTTCTGCTACCTGTTGGTTCGCTCCTTTTCTTCCTCTCTCCGTCTAAAGAAGCGCTGTCCTCATATGAAGTGAACCTTAAAAATGCATTCCAATATACAGTAGGTGCAGACAAATAGGATTTGATTCCACTTATACGAGATACCTAGAACAGTCAGATTCACAGAGTCAGAGAATACATCGGTAGATGCCAGGGGCTGAGGATGGTGCTGGTGGAGTAATGGGGACTTAGTGTTTAATGGGGACAGAGTCTCAGTTTAGGGAAGTGAAAATTCAGGAGATAGATGATGGTGAGAGCTGCACATTCACATTCAACAATGTGGATGTACTCAGTGCCACTGAACTGTATAGTTAAATATAGTTAAAATAGTGTGTTTTGTATTATGTGACTTTTACCACAATAACAAAAATTATTAAAAAAAAAAAAAAAAGAAGTACATGTCCTAAGGTTCAGGATGCCATGCTTTGTCCATCTTTCTATCTATTCACCCCCCGTAAATCTCATCCACCTTTACACTTTCAACCTTCACCTCTTTGTAGATGACTCTCAAACTTTTATTTTCCACATTAAGATGAGCATACAGAAATCCCATCTGAATTGTCCCATAAAGGGTATTAGAACATCGGACAATTCATTTGGAAGAAAAAAATTTTTAATGTGGATCCTATCTTCACACCATACACAAAATTAAACTCTAGATGAATCAAACAGATAAACATTCTTAAATATCTTTTTTTTAAAGTACAGAGTAGTCATAAAGTTTGTGTGTGTATATACACATATATATAAAATGTACATATTTATTATTATTTATGTTGTGTGGTTTAGTTGCTAAGTCATGTCTGACTCTTTGTGATCCCATGGACTGCATCACACCAGCTTCCCTGTCCCTCATGGTCTTTTGGAGTTTGCTCAAACTCCTATCCATTGAGTTGGTGATGCTACCTAACTATCTCATCCTCTGCTGCATGCTTCTTTGGTCTTCAATCTTTCCCAGCATCAAAGTCTTTTCCGAATGTGTTGGCTCTTCATATCAGACTAAAATATTGTTATTATTTACAATGTAATATAAACATAATGGACTTCCTTTGTGGCTCAGATGGTAAAGCGTCTGTCCACAATGTGGGAGACCCGGGTTCAATTCCTGGGTTGGGAAGATCCTCTGGAGAAAGAAATGGCAATCCACTCCAGTACTACTGCCTGGAAAAATCCCATGGACAGAGGAGCCTGGTAGGCTACAGTCCATGGGGTCGCGAGGAGTTGGACACGACTGAGCGACTTCACTTTCACCTTCACAAAATAAATATATATTTACAAATTTAAGCTCTGATGATGTCTTCTGAGATGCACTAGAAGCACAGATTTACCCAGCGAAAACCAGAGATGCAAACTAGTGCATCACAGACCCATGTGCAGGGACTTCTGGAAATTTCATGTCAATGTATCACATTTGCAAATGTGTGGTGCATTGAACTATGTAACACTAATGAAGAACAACATGTTGAACATGTCATGAATGCCACTGAACAAATTTATCATAACCCAATATCAATACGCCATTTATTATGCATATTTATTTAAGCTTCTAGAATTTCCAGGTCATCTTGTTTAAGGAAAATGTATATGATTATTTTGTTTAAAATCATGGGATAAGGGAGGCCTTTCTACATGTGTACTAAAATTCAAAAAGGAAATATTTTTAATGTGTTTTTAAAAGGCCCCCAACGAACCCAAAATGTTTTCAAAGATTATCTTTATGAGTGTGAAATTTTTATGTTTTACTTTAATAATTTTTGAATTGCCAAGTTTTTTAATAACAGGTATATTTTCATAGATTATTTTTGTAAATCTTAAAATAAAAATGGAAGGCACTGTACAGTACTTAACTAAGCCACTAATAAGCAAACTATTTACTGCATTGATAAATTTCTACCAACATACTTTTTAGAACTGCTGATAAAAATACAAAATATCACATATCTTCAACCAAGCAAGAATCAACATGCAGAGAAAAATTAGTTTCTCTCCCTGAGTTATCCTCAAGTTAGTCAACTTTAGAAGTCTATACAAAATGATAGAAATACAGCTGTTTTGATTAGAATGCCAGAAACAATGAGAGTGTGTTAGTCACTCAGTCATGTCTGACTCTTTGCAACCCCATGGACTGTAGCCCACCAGGCTCCACTGTCCATGGAATTTTCCAGGCAAGAATACTGAGTGGGTTGCCATTCCCTTCTCCAAGGGATCTTCTCAACCCAGAAATCAAACCCGATCTTGTGCATTGCAAGAGGTGTCTTTACTGTCTGAACCACCAGGGAAGCCCAATGAGAAGTGGTTCCAAAAAATAATGGAAAAATAAATTACAGATTAAAATAGTTGTTTCCCAATTATTTTCCCTTAGAATACTACCACTTCTGAATACATATCTTCTACAGGAGAAACAAACTGCTTCATCATCCAAAAAGTTGGGAAGAAATCTAGGCTAAGCACAAACATGTTTCATAACTTGCAGTCTTCCTGAAGCCCTTAACATATGTTCATGCAGGTGGTGACTCTCTAACAGACAGAGACAGTATCCGATGCATCCCACACTGACGTGATCGCAAATCCTTTTTTCCATGATAGCTATTAACAGCTCATGTTGTGCAAAATGCTTATCAACATGTCAAGGAAGTTTCTAAATTTAAAATACTTGGTTCCCAAAATAGAAATTGCAAATTGTACCCCAGGTTCTTTAGTTAACCAAATAAATCTAAACCATAGATAGACTGCACCGTATGTTTCCTTAGACTAAATGGCAGCAGAAAGTTTTAGAAATTCTTGGGGAAAAACAGCCTATGTATTCATCCTAACCTCTCCTCCAGGTGTTTGGATTCATACTTTGTTTACCTCAGCTGTGTCTGGGTTTGAGGAGTATCCCTACTAGTCCTCTTTTACAATTTTTAATTAAAACATCTATAATACTATAAATGATTAATAAAATTGTCCTCTTACATTTAAAAGCTTCAGATCAATAGCTTTTGATTTCAGAACTTGTGTCTTCTGGATGCAATTATACTAAAACACTGCATACCAAAAAGTGTGTAGCAAAATTCCCATAATTCAAATTTTTAGACTAATGATTAGTGTTTTTATTCACAATAACTCAAATTAAGCCTAATAAAAGCTTTCTACAGTTATATTTAAGAAGCATAACATGGTGGAGTAGAAGGACATGCGCTCATCTTCTCCTGAGAGAACTCCGAAATCGCAACTCGCTGCTGAACAACCATCGACAGGAGAATGTTGGATCTCACCAAAAAAAAAGATACCCCATGTCAGAGGGCAAAGGAGAAGCCCCAATAAGATGGTAGGAGAGGCGAAATTACATTTAAAATCAAACCCCATACCCACCACAGAGATGGTCAGAGGGCTCAAACAAAACTTTGTGTGCACCAGAACCCAGGGACCCCACACAGATTGAGCCAGACATGCCTTTGAGTGTTTGAGTCATGGGTCAGCAGTGGCCTGCTGCGGGGACAGGGGCTCTGGCTGCAGCAGACGTGGGAGGCACGCCATGTAGTGTAAGTCCTCCTTGAGGAGGTCACCATTAGCCCCACCATAAAGCCACTGAGCAGATGACCAACAAACTGGAGAACAATTATACCAAAGAAGTCCTCACACTGTAATGAAAACTTGACAACCCACAACAGATTTCCCGACCTGTGGATCCAGCAAAGGACTGAGAAACACCAGGGAATTTGACTTTGGAGGCCAATGGGATTTGATTACAGAACTTCCACAGGACTGGGAAACAGACTCTTAGAGGGCACAAACAAAACCTTGTGTGTGCCAGGAGAAAGGAGCAGTGTCCCCACAAGAGACTGAGCCAGATTTGCCTGTGAGTGTCCAAGAGTCTTCCTGGTGGAGGCATGGATCAAAGTGGACTGTGGCTGGGTCAGGGGCACTGACTACAACAGTGCTGGCATAAGTCCTTTTGAAGGAGGTTTACCAAGGTACCATGGTTTTGCCTCAGGTCAATCAACAGGGAGAGAACACAGCCCCACCCATCAACAGGAAATTGGATTAAAGATTCACTGAGCATGGCTATTGGACTGCAAGGAGATCCAACCAGTCCACCCTAAAGGAAATCAGTCCTGAATATTCATTAGAAGCACTGATTCTTAAGCTGAAATTCTAATACTTTGGCCACCTGATGCGAAGAACTGACTCATTCAAAAAGACTATGATGCTGGGAAAGATTGAAGGCAGGAGGAGAAGGGGATGGCAGAGGATAAGATGGTTGGATGGCATCACCAACTCAATGGACATGAGTTTGAGCAAGCTCTGGGAGTTGGTGATGGACAAGGAGGCCTGGCACACTGCAGTCCAGGGGTTACAAAGAGTCAGACAGAACTGAGCAACTGAACTGAACTGAACTGAGCATGGCCCTGCCCATCAAGACCAGATTACCAAGAACCAGATTACTCCACAGCTAGTCCCTCCCATCAGGAAGCTTCCACAAGCCTCTTCTCCTTATCCATCAGAGGGCAGACAGAATAAAAACCACAATCACAGAAAACTAACCAAACTGATCACATGGATCACAGCCTTGTATAACTCAATGAAACTATGAGCCATGCCATGTAAGGCCACCTGAGACAGATGGGTCATGGTGGAGAGTTTTGACAAAACATGGCACACTGGAGAGGGGAGTGGCAAACCACTTCAGTATTCTTGCCTTGAGAATCCCATGAAGAGTATAAAAAGATAAAAAGATAGGACACTGAAAGATGACTCCCCAGAACCCAATATGCTATTGGAGAAGAAAGAAAAATAGCTCCAGAAAAAATGAAGAGATGGAGCCAGGGAGAAAACAATGCCCAGATGTGAATGTGACTGTGATGAAAGTCAAGTGTGATGCTGTAAACAACAATACTGCATAGGAACCTGGAATGTTAGGTCCATGAATCAAGGTAAATTGGAAGTGGTCAAACAGGAGATAGCAAGAGTGATCATCGACATTTTAGGAATCAGTGAACTCAAACAGATCAGAATGGGAAAATTTAATTCAGATGACCATTATATCTACTACTGTGGGCAAGATATCCTTAGAAGAAATGGAGCAGCCCTCATAGTCAACAAAAGAGACTGAAATACAGTACCTAGGTGCAATCTTAAAAATGACAGAATGAACTCTGTTTGTGTCCAAGGTAAACCATTCAATATTACAGTAATCCAACTCTATGCCCCAACCACTAATGCCGAAGAAGCTGAAGCTGAATGGATCTATGATGAATGGGTCAAGACCTTCTAGAACTAAAACCAAAAAAAAAAAAAAGGAAGAAGTCCTTTTCATCATAGGGGACTGGAATGCAAAAGTAGGAAGTCAAGAGCTACCTGAGTAACAGGCAAGTATGTCCTTGGAGTATAAAATGAAGCAGGGCAAAGGCTAATAGAGTGTTGAATGCACTGGTCATGGCAAACACCTTCTTCTAACAACACAAGAGATGATTCTACACATGGACATCATCAGATGATCACTATCAAAATCAGACTGACTGTATTCTTTGCAGTTAAAGAAGGAGAAGCTCTATACAGTCAGCAAAAAGAAGACTGGGAGCTGACTGTGGTTCAGATCATGAACTCCTTATTGCCAAATTCAGACTTAAATTGAAGAAAGTAGGGAAAACCACTAGACCATTCAGGCATGATCTAAATCAAATCCCTTATGATTATACAGTGCAAGTGACAACTAGATTCAAAGGATTAGATCTGATAGAGTGTCTGAAGAACTATGTACAGAGTTTTGTGACATCGTACAGAAGGTGGTGATCAAAATCATCCCCAAGAAAAAAGAAACACTAAAAGGTAAAACAGTGATCAGAGGAGGCCTTACAAATAGCTAAGAAAAGAAGCGAAAGGCAAAGGAGGAAAGATATATCCATCTGAATGCAGAGTTCCAAAGAATAGCAAGGAGAGATAAGAAAGCATGCCTCAGTGATCAATGCAAAGAAATAGAGGAAAACAATAAAATGAGAAAGACTAGAGATCTCTTCAAGAAAATTAGAGATACCAAGGTAACATTTCATGCAAAGATGGACTCCATAAAGGACAGAAACTGTATGGACCTAACAGAGGCAGATGATATTAAGAGGTGGCAAGAATACACAAAAGAACTATACAGAAAAGCCATTAATGACCCAGATAACCACTATGCTGTGATCACTCACCTAGAACCAGACATCCTGGACTGGGAAGTCAAGTGGTTCTTAGGAAGCATCTCTACACACAAAGCTAGTGGAGATGATGGAATTCCAGCTGAGCTATTTCAAATCCTAAAAGATGATGCTGGGAAAGTGCTGCACTCAATATGACAGCAAATTTGGAAAACTCAGCAGTGGCCACAGGATTAGAAAAGGTCAGTTTTCATTCCAATCCCAAAGAAAGGCACTGCCAAAGGATACTCAAACTACCGCACAATTGCACTCATCTCACACGTCGGTAAAGTAATGCTCAAAATTCTCCAAGCCAGGCTTCAACAGTATCTGAACTGAGAACTTCCAGATGTTCAAGCTGGGTTTAGAGAATGCAGAGGAACCAGAAATCAAATTGCCAACCTCCGCTGGAGCATGAACAAAGCAAAAGAGTTCCAGAAAAACACCTACTTCTGCTTTATTGACTATGCCAAAACCTTTCACTATGTGTATCCCACAAACTGTGGAAATTCTGAAAGAGATGGGAATACCAGACCACCTGACCTGCCTCTTGAGAAATCTGTATGCAGGTCAAGAAGCAACAGTTAGAAGTAGACAACAAACAACGGACTGGTTCCAAATTGGGAAACGAGTACATCAAATCTGTATGTTGTCATCCTGCTTATTTAACTTCTATGCAGAGTGCATCATGAGAAACGCTGGGCTGGATGAAGCACAAGCTAGAATCAAGATTTCTGGGAGAAATATCAATAACCTCAGATATGCAGATGACACCACCCTTATGGCAGAATGCAAAGAGGAACTAAAGAACCTTTTGATGAAAGAGAAAAAGGAGAATGAAAAAGCTGACTTAAAATTCAACATTCAGAAAACTAAGATCATGCCATCCAGTCCAATCACTTCATGGCAAATAGATGGGGAAACAATGGAAAGAGTGACAGACTTTTTCTTAGACTCCAAAATCACTGCAGATGGTGATTGCAGCCATGAAATTAAAAGACGCTTGCTCCTTGGAAGAAAAGCTATGACAAACCTAGCCAGCATATTATAAAAAGGAAAGACATTAGTTTGCTGACAAAGGTCCATATAGTCAAAGTCGCGGTTTTCAACAGTCATGCGTGGATGTGGGAGTTGGACTATAAAGAAAGCTGAGCACTGAAGAATTGATGGTGCTGGAGAAGACTGTGGTGTTGGAGAAGACTCTTGAGAATCCCTTGGACTGCATGGAGATCCAACCAGTCCATCCTAAAGGAAATCAGTCCTGAATGTTCATTGGAAGGACTGATCCTGAAGCTGAAACTCTAATACTTTGGCCACCTGATGTGAAGAGCCAACTCATTAGAAAAGACCCTGATGTTGGCAGGAGAAGGGGACAACAGAGGATGAGATGGTTGGATGGTATCACCAACTCAATGGACATGAGTTTGAGCAAGCTCAGGGAGGTGGTGAAGGACAGGGAAGCCTGGCATGCTGCAGTCCATGGGGTTGCTAAGAGTTGGACATGACTGAGCAACTGAACTGAACTGAACGAACAGTTATATTTGAAGAGAAGAATTAATTTTCTGTGTGTTTACAGAAATAAATAAAAGTTTATGTTAATACATAGCATAATTTTTCATATGTTAATGTAAATACAAAGGTATGCATATACACATTTACATATGAATATGCATATACATTAGGGATCTGAGTTTCCTTTGCCTCCTCATTAAGAAGATATTGAAAATCCTTAGTGCAATATGGTCTAAAAATAATCCTCTGTTCTTTCTGGGATTTATTTCTCCTTTAGTCTGCAAACACTATGAGGTCAGACACCAGCTTGCTCCTTTGGGCAGAGACATAGATGTTTTCATAATTCTTGAATAACATTAAGCATCCTTCCTTGTTGCAATGAATCAGAGCCTTTCCATTTAACCATTGTATACCCATAATTAAATGAGCTACATTGTTCAAAAATGCTTGCTCTTCTGAAATTAAATTGCATAGAGAACTACTGGTTCACTTCCTAAAGAAATAAACCTAATGAAAGATATATAGGACTCTATGTAGAAATATATAAGACAGTACTAAGATATTCTTCAAAGACAGAGAGCCAGAGAGAGAGATTCCATTCACTGAAATGCTCAATTTTTAAATTTATCAATTCCTTCCAGATTAATCTATAAATTTAAAGACATACCAATAAAACTTCTGCTAGAGATTTTGGTAGACACTGAGGAGTTGATTCTATCATTTATATGGGAATTCAAAAAGAAACAAAGAATAGCTAAGACAAAGAGAAAACAAATTTGGAGGATTTATACTTACTCAGCTATCAAGATGCATTATAAACCAAAGTAATAAAAAATATGATTTTGCCACAGCAGTGATAAATAGGTCACTGAGCAGAAACAAGAGTCTAGAAAAATAAGCAAACATATTCATTTGATGTATGACAAGTAAATTATACTGGGTCAGTTTTTTATCTGCATAAAATAAAAATAAATCTTAATCCTCACTTCACATAAAAATCAATTCCAAGTAGGTAGTGACTCTAAATGTGAAATGTAAATAGTAAAACTTCCAGAAGATAACATCAAGAAACTCTTCCAGATTGTCAGACAGACTCTAGGATAGCCCCATGCCATCCCCCTTGAGCGCAGATGGGACCTGCAAGTTGCTTCTAACAGAATACAGCAAAAGTGTATGGTTGCGTGACTGGTTGCGTGCTCAGTCGAATTGGACTCTTTGCAAACTCATGGAGACCCCATGGACTATAAATTGGCAGGCTCCTCTGTTCCTGGGATTTCCCAGGCAAGAATGCTGGAGTAGGTTGCCATTTCCTTCTCCAGGGGATCTTCCCAACCTAGGAATCAAACCTGGGTCTCCTGCTTGGCAAGCGGATTCTTTACCACTGAGCCACCTGGGAAGCCCCAGAGTGCAAGGTATTCCAATGTAATTAAAGTCTCAAATAATCTGATTTGAAGTTATTATCAAAAGAGGGGTTATCCTATATGGGTCCGATTTAATCAGGTGAAATCTTTAATAGTGGGACTCTCCTTGGGGGCCTAAAGTCAGCAGCCGTGAGAAGCCGCCCACAAGATAATGACCTGCAGGAGGCCTGTAGGAACTACAGGAGACCTCTGTGACCTGAGGTGGCGGATAGTCATTGGAAGGTGACAACGGATGCCAACAAGGACAACTGACAGCTGCAGAACAGATGTTCCACCCCTCTGGTGCTGAGCACTGGACAAGGCCCTCAGAATATATATAATATATATTCTCTTCAGTTCAGTTCAGTCGCTAAGTCGTGTCTGACTCTTTGCGACCCCATTTTTCCTACCTGTTTTTGAAGACAATGTTCTGCTTTTCTGGATGCCTGATGTCCTCTGCTCGCATTCAGAAGCTGCCCTGCAAAATTTACCCAGCGTTGAGATGTTCTTTTGATGAATGTGTGCGGGAGAAAGTGGTCTCTCCGTCTTATTCCTCCGCCATCTTAGGCACCCCTCTAATGGCCAGAGACTTAATCACATGTCTACATAATAAAACCTCCAAAAAAAAAAAAAATCCTAAAGTTATGAAGTTTGGAAATCATGCTAGTTGCTAAACATTAGAGAAGCTGGGTGTGTAGCATGGCTAGAGAAGGCCCTGAAGCTCTGCACCTCTCCCCTCATACCTTCCCTTGAGTATTCCTTCTGTGTGGCTGTTCTTAAAACAGTCAATTCAGTTCAGTTGCTCAGTTGTGTCTGACTCTTTGTAACCCCATGGACTGCAGATTGCCAGGCCTTCCTGTCCATCACCAACTCCTGGAGTTTACTCAGACTCACGTCCTTCAAGTCAGTGATGCCATCCAGCCATCTCATCCTCGGTCGTCCCCTTCTCATCCTGCCCCCAATCCTTCCCAGCATCAGAGTCTTTTCCAATGAGTCAACTCTTCGCATGAGGTGGCCAAAGTACTGGAGTTTCAGCTTTAGCATCATTTCTTCCAAAGAAATCCCAGGGCTGATCTCCTGCAGAATGGACTGGTTGGATCTCCTTGCAGTCCAAGGGACTCTCAAGAGTCTTTTCCAAAACCACAGTTCAAAAGCATCAATACTTTAGTGCTCAGCTTTCTTTATAGTTCAACTCTCACATCCATACATGACTACTGGAACAATCATGGCTTTAACTAGGTGGATCTTTGTTGGCTAAGTAATGCCTCTGCTTTTTTTTTTTTTTAATTAACACATAGAGGGTTGATCATAGCCTTTCTTCCAAGGAGCAAGTGTCTTTTAACTTCATGACTGCAGTCACCATCTGCAGTGATTTTGGAGCCCCCCAAAATAAAGCCTTTCACTGTTTCCATTTCATCATCCTCTGATGAAAGTGAAAGAGAAGAGTAAAACGTTAGCTTAAAGTTCAACATTCAGAAAGCTAAAATCATGGTATCTGGTCCCATCACTTCATGGCAAATAGATGAGGAAACAATGGAAACAGTTCCTAAATTGCATCCTTTGTAATAAACTGATAATCTACTCAATGAACTCTTTTTCCTATGTTCTATTAGCCTTTCTAGCAAGTGATTTAATTCCAGGAGGGAGTTGTGGGCACCTCCCACTTTTAGATGGTCAGTCAGAAACACAAGTGACATTCTGGTGTTGTGTTTGGTGTCTGAAGTGGGAAAGTCTTATGGGACTGCATCTTAACCATGGGGTCTGACACTAACTCCAGGTATATGGTTTAAGAATTGAACTAAATTGGAGGGCACACAACTAGTATCAGAGAATTTCTTAGTGTGGGGAAAAAAAAATCACAGACAGTGACCAGAATTGTGAATATTGTGTCTGGAGAGGGAAAACAGAGGAGTTTTCTCTTTACAGCTGTCATGAGACTACATAAAATCATGTATTTAAAGCATATTATAGTACTGAAAATAATGAATGCAATAAATCTACTAAATACTATTTTTATTATCCTGCTTTTTTACTGGATCCCTACATCTTAAATGGAAGAGCCTATATATTTCCTCTGCTCTGGCTAAAAAAAAAGTATTAAAAATTGACATTATTATCAGAACATGACAAATGGCACAACTCAAACTAAGCACTTACATTTGCTGCCCACAGTCATCAGCTAAGTCATAGCATAGTGGGAACAAGACCCCAAATCAATTGCTCTGACTTTGTTTCAGTACTTTTCCTATGGTCATGCTGTCTGTTTTCTTGCAAAGTCTTGCTCTTTGTAAATTGTTGGCAAAAATCTTATTCCACATAAAAATATTAGCCAATACTTCTGGGATGTCCCCATCAGTTCCAAAGACCTGTCTCTGGAGGCTCACTGATTCTCTGACTACTCAAGATTACAGAAAACACAGTTTTCTCACACTCTCTGCAAAGCCTTGGCAGAGAAAACACTACTTCTAAGCTAAAGGACTCCCAAGTGCTAGGGGAAGAGACTGTCCTCCTCTCCACTATTCTATAATATAGTACAAAGGGCATAACATCTAGGCCAATTAGCCATGCTGTAAGACCCGAATCTCACCTTGCTTAATCATCAGGCAATCGTACTTAAAGGAGAACCAAAGAGGGCTTTGATACTTCACCATCTTGTCATTCAACGCCAGTTCAAGGTTAACAGGACAATTCCTCGCAGCTCTTCAGATTCCCAGCAGTGCTCGCCACCAGGTGAACAGCTGAGCTCTAGGGTATGTTGACAAAATGCTGTTTATAGAGCCTCAGTTAGAATGAGAGAAGAGTCCCAAACATTCCTTCCATTTGTCTGCCAGGTGCCTGTATACCATCCTTCATCCAAGTCCCCTCACTCACCCCTACTGCCAAGCTTCTATCACTACCACTTTAAGTCTTTGCTCATCCTCATGGAGAGCTGTGTATTGATACTTCTTCAGTTTGTAATGTGAGACATGATACTTGTTAGTTATGAGAAATGAACCTTTGCCTGGTAACCAGAGTGTCTGTCAGCTTCCCCAGAAAGAAAAAACTGATTAATCAAGGCACCTCTGTTTTTAAAGTATAACAAAGTGGCTACTTTTTTTCTTAGATGTTTCAAGTAGTGGAACTAGACTCATATCTTCTGACAAGACAAAAGCATTGAAATTGGAAACAAGAAATGATATAGTTAAGTTTCAAATAAAGATAGTTTTAGTTTACTAATGCTGTGGTGCTGGGAAAGAGGAAAAGAAGACATCTCTTATACTCAAAGGGTTTCCCTGGTGGCTCAGATGGTAAAGAATCTGCCTGCAATGGGAGAGATCTGGGTTCAATCCCTGGGTTGGGATGATCCCCTGGAGAAGGGCATGGCAACCCACTCCAGTGTTCTTGCCTGGAGAATCCCCATGGACAGAGGAGCTTGATGGGCTACATTTCATGGGGTTTCAAAGAGTCAGGCACTACTGAATGACTAAATCACACATATACTCAAGTCCCTACGTCTGAATTCGTCTCTTAATTGTTGCAATCAGCATTCTTTAATACCCATGATGTCAGGCACACAGCAAATGCAGTCTCACTTAGGAAATTTGTAAAGCCCAAATTCTGCCCAAGTTTAGTCCTTAAGTGATTGCAGGGTTCTGAAACAATTTCAATAACTGTTCCCTTTAACCAAGAACCTATTTAGTAAGATGTTCCAATGACAGCCTCTGATTTGCAGCTCCCACTTTGCATACTTAAAGTTTTTACTTTTTACATTAAGTAAATGCCAGAAACACTAGAGGTACTAAAAATAAAATAAATAAGAAATTCACTGTTGATGTGTGTATGTGCATAGGGAGGTACATAAGTACATACATGTATTAATGCAATTTTATATCCCATACATCTATTCATTAGGTATTTTGGCAAAAATGTACAGTAAGTATAAAAAATGTGGGGATAAACAAGATAGAGGTCTTGCCCATACAGAAACTAAACATCTAGAGAATGGCAGGTAAAGAGGCAATTATTATACAATATAATAAATACTGAAGTATAATGTCATACTATACAGTATAATAAATAGAGGCTTCTATGAAAACACATGGATCAGATTTCAGACTTGAGTGGTTAAGAAATCTTCTCAGATGAAAGTCTTGTGATTGCCTTGCTGTTTAACTTAAGATCTAAAGATAAGGAGGGAAGTTCCTAGGGGTAGAGAGGAGTAATAGGTGAGATTTCTAGGGAGAGTGAAAGAAATGTAAACTGTTCCCAGTCAGCAACTGAGATCCCTTTCCAGTACTAGATTTACTGTGTGATTTTATTCTGAATATTTTATTGTCTGACGATATACAATGTTATATGCTTTGTTGAGATATTTCCGGTGTTCTCTGTCTGATCCTTTTATCACTATCCAGGTGTTCTGTGCTACAGGAATCTTTCTCTGGCCCTGATCCTTCATGGTGTGACGATGTAATATGATTTATACTACGTCTGTTTCCCTATGACTCTCTTAACTTTGAGGGCAGGGATATATTAACATCAATACTAACTTTATAACACAGTTCTTGAAAAACCAACATTGAACTGAATGGCAACTTCTCAAATCCTAAAGCTGAATAATGCTTTCATCCAAGATTATTCCAGCTGTTATGAGATTAAAAAAAAAAAAAAAAAGGAATAAAAAACATGTCTTCTAGTAAGGAGGAGTCTTCCAGAGGAACTCTGCACCCAATTATAGTTTTTTCTGGGTCCAGGCCAATGGTTAGTCAATCTTTCTAACCAGACTTGCTTAGACTAATGCTTCTTTCCTGATGAATGACTTCACTAAACAGTTGTAAGGAAGGAGTTCATTTCTGGACTCAAGCAAACCTTTTAACACTATCAACAAGAATGGAAAAGGAAAACTAAAAATGACTCTTAAAGAAAATTTGACTTAAGAAAACATTGAGTGACTTTAAGCCTGTATCTTGGAGAAGGCAATGGCAACCCACTCCAGTGTTCTTGCCTGGAGAATCCCAGGGACAGGGGAGCCTGGTGGGCTGCCGTCTCTGGAGTAGCACAGAGTTGGACACAACTGAAGCGAATTAGCAGCAAACCTATATCTGAAGTTGATGAAACTGAAGTTCCAAGATGTAAAATAAGTTACAGCTAATTTTGCATTGAGGTTGGTCATAGATGAAGAGCTGTCTAACTCCAAAGCTTAGTCTTCTCTGACTAGATCACACTGCCTCCCAAATCAATTAGCCTAGCCACCTGCTGGCTAATGAACAGCTTCATTATTATAGCCTGATGTGCTCAGCTTGAGTTCTTGGCAGGCAGCAGGACAGGGGGTCTCATGATTGTCGGGAATCTCCAGAAGTCCTGATCTGCGGAAACTGTGTGCACACAGGCATGTGTGTGTATCTACCTGTGTATGAATTTAAGGGCTCCTGTGAGAATTTTGGGCTGTTTGATTCTTTTTGCTTCTTCTGCATATTTTATAGATAACTTAAAATAATAAGTAGTAATATCTTCTTTCTTTGTGTGGCTCTCGTGTTATAAGGGTCACTGCCTGGTTGTTTAATCTGTATTTGCTGAATAATTAATAATCTTGTGCCTTCTTCTTACTCAATCTGCCTTTTAATCTCTTTAGGAAAATGGTACAGGTTTAGGAGGAGATAGTCTCTTCAAGATAACTGGAAAAAAATTCTAGGAATAAAATTTAGCAATTTGAGTAAAACTGGCATTGGCATTAATAAGTAAGACTGAGCTATAATATTTATCCAAAGATTAATTGGTATTATATAAACTCATGTGGAACATTTCTCTTTTACACGCTACTTAGAAGTTACCAGGGAAAAGCAAATGCCAATATATAAGGACTAAGGACAAGAATTGTCATATATAAGGGACCAATGATAGTTGTTGAGTAATTCAATCCTAGACAACTCATATTTTTCTCATCAGTATCATGGGCTGTCAGAAGGCATTGCTTTGCTGTACTTAGTCACTCAGTCTGTCTGACTCTTTGCAACCCCATGGACTGTAGCCTCTGTCCAGGGGGACTGAACAGGCAAGAATACTGGAGTGGGTTGCCATGCCCTCCTCCAGTCAGAAGGTGGTACAAGTCATTTATTAAATGTTAGTACATTCATGATAAATTAATAAATTGATTAAGTGGTTAAAATCATTAGTATGTGTTCTTGTTGGTTAAAAACTTACTGTTTTAAGCCAATAAGTCTACAGATCTGTACTGAGTTAGTATAAATATTAACGAATAACCTTTTCATATGTGTATGTGTCATTTGTATATATGTGTGTGTATAATTTTTGTATATAAGAATTAAGTAAAACTAGTTTCTCTAACTTCATTTAGGAAAACACAGTAAAGCTTAAAAATGTTGATGATGGCTTCAAACAAAATGTTTACATTTTAAAATGGCACTCAAAGGAAGAGAAATCATGTAGTTTACACAATACTACTGTACTGTAACATCACAATATCTATAATACCTATTGAATGATT
Source organism: Aepyceros melampus (assembly GCA_006408695.1). Classification (NCBI taxonomy): domain Eukaryota; kingdom Metazoa; phylum Chordata; class Mammalia; order Artiodactyla; family Bovidae; genus Aepyceros; species Aepyceros melampus. The sequence goes on from SJXQ01005232.1 coordinate 17,579, forward strand.
AAGTATTATATTTGTCTTTGAACCAAGATACCCAAGGGTTTTATACTTCTATACATTTCCTCAATCTTCAATTCCTTTGCAGCTGTTGGTCTCTCCAACTTCATCCATTCTGTTACTTAATTTTCTCATTTGCTTAAATGAAGAACTGAGTGTGTTTCCATGGAAGTTCTGCAGAGCAGAATTCATGGACTTAATGACTTTGCTCCTCAGAAATCTTTCCTCCTTCTGAGTATAGCTATGCTATTATAGGTTTGCATTAGTTAAGTCAGATGTATACATAAACTGTCAATATGAATGTAAATGACATCTTTAATCCTTATCTTTAAATCCTCATAAGAAGTCTGGAGATCACTGCAGATGTTGATTGCAGCCATGAAATTAAAAGATGCTTACTCCTTGGAAGAAAAGTTATGACCAACATAGATAGTATAATCAGAAGCAGAGACATTACTTTGTCGACTAAGGTCCATCTAGTCAAAGCTATGGTTTTTCCTGTGGTCATGTACGGATGTGAGATTTGGACTGTGAAGAAGGCTGAGTGCCGAAGAATTGATGCTTTTGAACTGTGGTGTTCGACAAGACTTCTGAGAGTCCCTTGGAATGCAAGGAGATCCAACCAGTCCATTCTGCAGGAGCTCAGCCCTGGGATTTCTTTGGAAGGAATGATGCTAAAGCTGAAACTCCAATACTTTGGGCACCTCATGCGAAGAGTTGACGCATTGGAAAAGACTCTGATGCTGGGAAGGATTGGGGGCAGGAGGAGAAGGGGACGACCGAGGTTGAGATGGCTGGATGGCATCACTGACTCGATGGACGTGAGTCTGAGTGAACTCCAGGAGTTGGTGATGGACAGGGAGGCCTGGCGTACTGCGATTCATGGGATCGCAAAGAGTCGGACATGACTGAGCGACTGAACTGAACTGGACTGAATTGAAGAAATCTGGATCACTCTTCACTGAAAACATTCCTCCATGGTGAGGATCTGGCCAGTACAAAGTTTTCCAGTCTTGGTGGTATTGACATTTTCCTTTCTTATATGGTGCTGTCCTGAGCACTGTGGAATGTTTAGCAGTATCTTGGTTCCTGACTCACTAGATTCCAATAGCAATCCCTGCCCAGTTGTGGCAAATAAAAATGACTTTAAACATTGCTGAGTATACCTTGGCAGGGGGCAGCTAAATCACTCCCAACAGAGAACTACTGAAAATCCTGGAATAAAGAAACATTATATGATCCTCGTACCTTTAAAAGTGAGTTATCTTCACTTTTACGAATAAAACATTAGGCACCCAAACCAAATCATGGTTATGTAAACTGTTTTTAATTATCCAGGACTCTCGTTATGTTTAAACATGTTTTCCCAGGTGGTGCAGTGGTAAAGAATCTGCCTGCCAATGCAGGAGGCCTAAGAGATGTGAGTTCAATATCTGGGTTGGCAAGATCCTTCAGAGGAGGAAATGGCAAGCCACTCTAGTACTCTTGCCTGGAAAATTCTTTGGATGGAAGAACCTGGCAGCCTACAGTCCATAGGGTCCCAAAGAGTTGGACATGACTGAGAGTACACACACACACTGTTTTCATTACATTTATCTCCAGCTTTTGATATCTGGCTTTGATTCCTATTTCCAATCCTAAATGAATCTTTTCAAGCCTAAATGAATATTTTCAAGCTTCTGCAACAGTATATATAGATTTATGGCACTGAGAGAATGAACTGGCCTCCTTGAATCTATATTCTTTGCAATGCAAGCTCACAGCTTCTCCTCACAAAAAGTACAGTCTTTTGCTTTCCCTTGAATCTGGATTAGAGTTTGATGTTTTTGGCCTACAGAATGTGGCAGAACTGATGGGGTGTCAATTCTGAGTTTAGGCCTCAAGGTGCTTTGTGTTGCTTCCTGAGGGACAAGCCATCCAAGCAGAAGGTGTCTGAGAACACACAGTCTTCAGCAGATTGTCTGCTGATTGCAAAATCATAAGACAGTTTTGATATCATCCAAGTCCAGATCAGCAGAATCACCCAGTGAACTCTCAGACTCTGGAGCTAAATACATGTCACTAGATTTCGGTTCCGCGTGTTATGTAGAATTATTTAATCAGTGACTTATCTACTAAATTGATCATATTATTTCTAAAATTTTGGACCAGACTTATTCATTTTGCTCTTTCTACACCAGTAATTCCAAACACAACTAATAACTTATTTTTTCTTTTGTTCCTGAAACTCAAACTTAATCCAGTCTCATTTGGTGAGAACTTCCATACATTCTTTTCCAAACCCTGAAAGGGGAAGTATGGTTCAGTGATGGACTTTATTTTTCATATTCTTCAAAACTACCTATCTTTGTTTAGAATAATTATGGTTTGATTAATTTAATTATGTGAAAAAAAGACTTTATCTAGCAATAATACTTATATAGAAATGTCAGATTTCAAAGAAGTAAATTGGACACCAGTTAAATTAATAATTGAGACTTGACCAGACATTTCATGAGGATTTAAACCTTGGAATCTTTTCATTTTAATGCATAGAAATCAGCTGCTGCTGCTGCTGCTGCTAAGTCGCTTCAGTCGTGTCCGACTCTGTGCGACCCCATAGACAGAAGCCCCCCAGGCTCCCCCATCCCTGGGATTCTCCAGGCAAGAACACTGGAGTGGGTTGCCATTTCCTTCTCCAATGCATGAAAGTGAAAGTGAAAAGTGAAAGGGAAGTCGCTCAGTCATGTCCGACTCTTAGCGACCCCATGGACTGCAGCCTACCAGGCTCCTCCATCCATGGGATTTTCCAGGCAAGAGTACTGGAGTGGGGTGCCATTGCCTTCTCCGAGAAATCAGCTGAGTGTTCATGTATTCCAATTCATTTGACATTGTATACTATAAATTCAGTGTTTAAATTACTGATATCTTCAAAAATGTTACAAGTCTGATTAAATTTCCTAAGTACCTTAGTGCTATTTCTTTCCTTAAAAGTGAGTTAGTTCATATAATTTGGCAGGTAAACAGCTGACGAAAGTATATGGTATGAGCAAGACTGTAACATAAGATTTGCATGGAGTACCCTATGGGACCAGATTCAGAAACTAATGGCAAATGTTTCCTTTGTGATTTGAGTCTATTGAATGCCATTTTATTTATTATTTATAAATATTCATGACATTTACATACTATTTAATGTATTCATTGGAAGAAATGTACTCACTTTTAAATTTGAGAACATTTACCTAATGAAAACCTTAATATATCAAAGAAAATGAGAAATGGGAAACACTTGTGATCTTATGATTGAGACATGTGCATGTCTAATTAAATAACTATTAGAGGTTATTATCATAGCACCACAAAGAAAATCTTATTTGGTAAGAAACACAAATAGCAATAATTAAAAGAGTTGTTAATTATATAATTAAAAAATCAACAACTATTCAGATATAAATTTCAGCCGTGCATATAATGATACTTCTACTACATATAATGATACTTCTACCACATCATCATCTACTTGAAGACAGGAAATAGCTTTCTTTGCTTTCTTCCCTTCTGTTACCCATTGTGCAAACTAGAACTGCACACTTAAGGTCTTTGAGTTCCATGTACCCTCTGTGACTTTTCTAGGTTCTTAAACATGACCATTTGTGCCTTCAGTAGTCGATACTGTATAGTGAATGGCAGAATTAATGAAGGCCTAAAATGTGGTTCTAAGCTTGTGACATTATATCTGATCCGAGAAATAATCACAAACTAGTAAACCATGGGTGACAGTCTGAACATTCTGCTATTAATAACAAACTGCCAGGTGACATGACATAATTATTTTATTTAGTGGGAATATTTAGCCTATGTGAAAGTGAAAGTCACTCAGTCATGTATGACTCTTTGCAACTGGAAAGAGTTGCACAGTTGCACTACACAGTCCATGGAATTCTCCAGGCTGGAATTCTCCAGGCCAGAGTACACCAGTGGGTAGCCTTTCTCTTGTCCAGGAGATCTTCCCAACCCAGGGATCAAACCCAGGTCTTGCACATTACTGGCATATTCTTTACTAGCTGAGCCACAAGGGAAGCCCCCCAGTACTGAAGTGGGTAGCCTATCCCCTCTCCAGCAGATCTTCCCAACCCAGAGATTGAATCCAGGTCTCCCATATTGCGGCAGATTCTTTACCAGTTGTGCCAAAGGGAAGCCCAAGAATACTGGGGTTGAATACCTTTAACTGCAGTAAATGACAATATATATAGCATATTTTACTTTTTTTTTAAGGTTTGAACATTTTTTTATGTTGAAATTGTCATATTTTAATCCAGAATTTGTCTGTGTACAGAGATATGCCATATTTTGTTTGATCAATTCCTTACTTTTGGGTACTTAACTCATTTCTTTTATTTTATTTTGCTTTACAATACTGTATTGGTTTTGCCAGAAATGTATATCTCTGACCAAGTCTTATCTAAACTTCTACACTTACTTACTTGATCATTCTACCTGAAAATCTGATGGACAGTTCAAATTCAACACACTCACCTCTAAGTTTGCCCAGATATCCCTTTCTCCATAATTTTTAATATACACATAATATCTTACTAACAGACACTGAAGCCAGAAAACTTGAAAGCAATGGATGCATTATTCCCTCTCATTTTCCTTAGCTGGTTCTTGCCAAACTGTATTGATCTATTTTTCATTAAAAAAAAAAAAATCTAGCCCATTTATTTTTACCCCCACTGCGATTGACTCCTTAAAGGCTTTAGGCAGCATTGCTTTGATAACATCACCATACAACCTTCTGACTCTTTCTAAACCATCTATTATATTACTTCCAGTGACTTTCTTAAACTTTACATTTAATCACTAGATTTCCTTAATTAAACATGTCTCATTTAGTAAAGCAGTATGGCAATTGTTCACATAGGTCAACCAGGTAAATAATGAAAATAGCAGCAAGCAGACTTTGGCCACATGGAAAACAGAGTTCCACTTAAAAAAGGCAGTAATCACTCAGTTCCAATAATTGTCATAGTACAGAAACATTGGGCCACTATAGATGAATGGTCAGATATTTCAAGAAAAATCAGAAATTTTTGTGAAGTCTCCCAGTTTTTAAATGATTGTAGTGGTTTCATTTTAACATGCCTGGCCTAAAGAGTGAAGCGAAAACTCTCCAGCATCTTAACAAGACCTGTATGATTTCATAAAACTCTCTAAAGTGCCTTTTTAAGTGTTGTCCTCACAATTTTCTCTTAAGTTAAAGTAATACCACTTGATGTCAGAGGTGAAAGTGACTCAGTCGTGTCCAACACTTTGCAACCCCATGGAATTCTCCAGGCCAGAATACTGGAGTGGGTAGCTGTTGGGGGCCAGCGTGAGGAATCCCACCCGTGACAGGGTCACGTGGCAAACTCAGATGGCAGGGCAATTTGAGTCATCAGATTTCTCCCTGGGTTTTCCTGAACATGTGCCCCCCAAAATAAGAATTTGTCTGTTTTCCCATTTCAGCCCAACCCCCCTTTGATAATGCTCTAGCCTGCCTAACAGGTTCCCCTAATTTTCTGCAAGCTTGTGAATTGCTCACAACCTCCCAAATGTGGAAGGCACAAAAGCCTCAAAGTATCTTAAAGTTTCAGAGCCTTTTCAAATTCATATTGGTGACAGGATTTCACGGTTGACTCAATGATTGCTGCCAGACCTCCTTATTTCTTATCTCTCAGGCACCCGGGAAGATGTAATCTATATAAATGGGATATGGAAAAAGGGATATGTAGTAGTTTTGATATTAGCAATACTGAACTTTTGAGTAAATTACTTTTCCTTTGCTATAAATCACTGTACTTCCTTTTATTACAAACTGCTGTATTCTTATTTAATGTTTTCTGAGAGTGGCATTCCGGAGAAGGCAATGGCAACCCACTCCAGTACTCTTGCCTGGGAAATCCCATGGATGGAGAAGCCTGGTAGGCTACAGTCCATGGGGTCGCGAAGAGTTGGACACGACTGAGCGACTTCACTTTCACTTTTCACTTTCCTGCACTGGAGAAGGAAATGGCAACCCACTCCAGTGTTCTTGCCTGGAGAATCCCAGGGACTGGAGCCTGGTGGGCTGCCGTCTGTGGGGTCACACAGAGTCGGACACGACTGACGTGATTTAGCAGCAGCAGAGAGTGGCATTCAGACTTTGGAAAGATTAACACAAATAAGTCTCTGGTTAACAAAACCTTCATCAGAAGAGAGCCATAGAAATGTTAATAGGCCTCTTGGCCAGAAGATAGTGTAAACCACCTGAGACTTTTGTAACAGGAGAGTATGCAAAAAAGGAAGCCTTGTCTCAATGAGGGTCGGGACTGCTACTTCTGCGTAACTCTGCATATTCTATTATGTATAATTTGGGGTATATAAGTTGATTCTGAACAATAAACGCTCTCTTGGAGCCTTACGCCAACGTTAGATTTCCCCTTTTTCCCCCCTTCCCTTTTTTCCCTTTTTTTCCCCTTTTTTCCCTCTTGGAGCCTTACACTAAGGCTGGGCTTCCCCATGTCGTTCTTTTCTTTTTCTCCCCTTTTTCGGCTGAATTCCCATCTGGGGCGCGGAGGCTTGCCATGTCTACTTACCTGTCCTGGCTGCTAAGATCCGTGAGAGAGAGAGCCCAGGGCGGGGCACTCTCCGATATTCAAACGGACGCCGGTGGCCTAACGTAGATGGTGCAAGCCTCTTGTCTCGGGGTTTTATTGGTTTTCCCCGTAAACCAAGTAATTCAGCCCTCTTTTCTTCCACTAATTTCCTACTATACTATTCTATCCTGAGCTATCCTGTCCTATCTCGCCCGCTCTGTCCCCCATTTGAATATCCCTGGATCCACCGGGGCTGGACCCCGGCAGGTAGCCGTTCCCTTCTCCAGGGGATCTTCCCAACCCAGGGATCAAACCCAGGTCTCCTGCATTGCAGGTGGATTCTTTACCAACTGAACCGCAAGGAAAGCCTTTGATGTCAGATAATTCCAGGCAATTTTGTGTTTCCTTGAGAACCCCTATTTTTTCCAGCTCTGCTAACTGTATGCATGTTCTTTATATTCTAATGGGACCATTTTTCTTTAGCCCCTTGAATAGTTATCACTCCCTAAAGTGGGCTATCTCTGTATGTTTTATCATGACACTTGCAACCCTATAATTGCAGTTGCGTGTTTATATTTCTTTCTCCCTATGGCACTGTGAACTCCTTGGAGAGAAAACTGTGTCTTACTCTTCTATGTATCTCCAGTTTTAAGATAATTCCTGACACAGTGTGGTTCCCAATAGATGTTGAATAAATGAACTGTCAAAATGAATAAGGTGAATATTTTCTAGGAAATATTTAGAAAATATGTATTTTAGTGAAGAATCCAAAGAGAAAATTGGATCTCAAATGCTTTTGAACTAATCAGAATCCTGTTGGGAAATAAAATCTACACTGACTATTTGTATGGAAATAAAATTATTAACCAAGTATTGAAAAAGATAAAGAGAAAACTGTAAGGTATCACAGTGGGAGCATTCCTAGGAAGCAGCTACCACTCCTAAGGCTGCAGAAACAATGAAGAGAAGCTGAAAGTATTAAAACTGAGCAGCATAGAGGTGGAGGAGTCCTGTGAAGTTGGACTCAGAACTTTGAGGATAGCATTTGTTGGAGCTGCTTCTGGAGCCTCTGAGTTGGAAGAGGGTCCACTGGATGTGGGTCACAGACCTCTGAAGCAGAGGGTGCCAGGCTGGAGCTGGTGCATGAGAGTGGGACACAATTACAGCTGGTTCTGTGAGATTTGAAAATATTGAAACATGGATTCGACCGTTGCTTCTGCAAAGGACTGTTATTAAGGAGTAAAGAGAAGAGGTGGAGAGGGTAGAATTCCAGCCAAGCTATTTAAAATTATAAAAGATGATGCTGTCAAAGTTCTGTACTCAATATGCAGCAAATTTAGAAACTCAGCAATAGCCACCAGAGACTGAAAAGGATCAGATTTCATTCTAATTCCAAAGAAGAGCAATGCCAAAAAATGCTCAGACTACCATACAATCACGCTCATTTCACATGAGAGGAAGATAACACTCAAAATCCTTCAAGCTAGGTTTCAGCACTACATGAACGAAGAACTTCCAGATGTGCAAGATGGACTTAGAAAAGGCAGAGGAACCAGAGATCAAATTGCCAACTTTCATTGGATTGTAGAAAAAGCAAGAGAGTTCCAGAAAAGCATTTTACTTCTGCTTCATTGACACACTAAAACTTTTAACTGTATGGGTCACAACAAACTGTGGAAAATTCTTAAAGAGATGGGAATACCAGACCACCTTACTTGCCTCTTGAGAAACCTGTATGCAGGTCAAGAAGCAACAGTTAGCACCGGACATGGAACAACAGACTATTTCCAAATTGGGAAAAGAGTATGCCAAGGCTGTATATTGCACTCCTTTTAACTTTTATGTGGAGTATATCATGTGAAATGCCAGGCTGGAGGAATTGCAAGCTGGAATCAAGATTACTGGCAGAAATATCAATAACTTCTGATATGCAGACAGTACTACTCTAATGGCAGAAAGTGAAGAGGAAATAAAAGAGCCTCTTGATGAAGGTGAAAGAGGAGAGAGAAAACCGAGAGATGGTATGGGGAGGGAGGTGGGAGGGGGGTTCAGGATTGGAAACATGTGTACACCCGTGGCAGATTCATGTTGATGTATGGCAAAACCAATACAGTATTGTAAAGTAAAATAAAGTAAAAAAAATAAATAAACATTCAGAAAAACTAAGATCATGGCATCTGGTCCCATCACTTCATGGCAAAATAGATTGGGAAGAAATGGAAACGGTGGCAAACTTTATTTTCTTGGGCTCCAAAATCACTATGGACGGTGACTGCAGCCAAGAAATTAAGAGATACTTGCTCCTTGGAAGAAAAACTATGACAAATCTAGACAGTATATTAAAAAGCAGAGATATGACTTTGCCATCAAAGGTCCATATGTCAAAACTATGGTTTTTACAGTAGTCATGTATGGCCATGAGAGTTGGACCATAAGGAAGACTGAGTGCTTTTGAAATGCAGTGCTGGAGAAGACTCTTGAGAGTCTCTTGGACTGCAAGGAGATCAAACCAGTTAACCCTAAAGGAAATCAACCCTGAACATTCATTGGAAGGACTGATGCTGAAGCTGAAGCTCCAATACTTTGGCCACCTAATGTGAAGAGTGGACTCATTTGAAAAGACCCTGATGCTGGGAAAGATTGAGGGCAGGAGGAGAAGAGGTGATATAGGATGAAATGGCTACATGGCATCATCAACTTAATGGACATGAATTTGAGCCAACTCCAAGATATAGTGAAGGACAGGGAAGCCTGGTGTGCTGCAGCCCATGGTGTCACTAAGAGTTGGAAACGACTTAGCAGCTAAATAACAACAAAGAAGAGAAGATGAGGTAATGCTGCCGTCAGGGGAGGAGAAGGAAGGAGAGGCCCTCTTTGCTTGTTCCAGCTTTAGAGTCTCCCTCTAGAACCTCTTTTTGAAAGAACCAATCTTAGGATCAACTGGCAAAGAAGAAATAAAACTTGCAGAGTCCCAGTCCCAAAATGAAAATGCTGAGTATGCAAATGAGTTTAAAGCTGAGAGAAGATATCTGGTATAAAATCTTGAAAAGATAGTGAGAAAAACTGAGATGAAGAAAGTAAGCAGTTTACATGGAGTAACAGACAAGCAAAGACACAAGTGAAGTAAAGACTGACTGATGCTGCTTTAAACATTTTATTTCATTTAATTCTCACAAATTCCTCTATAATAAATATTATTAGGTGAAGAAACTGAGGATGAGAGATGCTTTCTCAGCATCATCATGTTAATAGATAATGGGAGTCTGAATTTGAGTTGAAGTCTCAATTTACACTCTTGATGCTAATGTGTGTCTTTAGGAGCAAGATGTAGGCTTCTTGCTGAAGGATTAAACCTGTGTTTTATCCCACAGGACTTAGAGAAGTCAGAGTGTAATAGGGGAGAACAAATCTGACTCTGTATTGGACATTTATTTTATTTTAACCATTGTGTTCTATTGCTTTTGCTACAACTTAAGAAAGTTGCCTATAGCCTGGAATATATAGGACAGCCCCTTCTCAAGGTTTTCATCTTTAAGAGTATAACATTTTTCCATTTGTACAGAGACAAAAAGTTGCAGAACAGAAAATAACATTTGTCTTTTGGAAAGTTTACAGGAACACCTTGACTCAAACACAAGACAGCATCAATAACACAAACTTTCAATGATACCAAAAACAAGACACCAAGGAGTTTGCAACAACAAACCACATCCACTCTCCTGTTAGTGTAAAAGAAGCCGGTATTCCAACTTGAGTTCTTTGGGATACCTGTCCACTGTCTCCTCGGTCTGCTGTCTTTCTGAATAAAATTGCTATTTCTTGCTGTAACAACTCTCTCTTGATTCATTGGCCTGTCAGGTGGCAAGCAGTAAGAGTTTGGACTCAATAACAAAGTGAATGAGTGCAGGCTTCCTCCACCAGCTACTAATATGAAAGAATTACACTAGCACCAAAAGGTAATTGAGATTATACACCAGTACCTTGCAACTTGAGAGAAGTGGAATTTGAAGTTTGATATATTTTCTCTGAACAGTTTTAAGAAGCTCTATGATCTGTTTATTTAATACCTAAGTGCTACTGACACAATCAATCATGGGCACCTATTCTATTCTCTTAACATTTCTATGTGTAATATTAATATAGCATTCATCTCAGTATAAGCTTTCTACCTATTACAGTCTTCTGTTTTTAGTATTGCCTGAGTTATTCTACTAGGACAGAAATTGTCATTCATACCTTCTTATTTCTAATATATAACTCAATTCCTTACACATAAAATCAATTACTATTTCTTAAGTAAGTGCACAAAACCACTATAATGTCATTATACAGTCTACTAGAAAACATATATGAAATGCTTTGTGAACATCAGATAGCTATTATAGTGGAGGTAAGCAAACTAAAATGTTATCAGATCTATTGCCTAATGTTGTAAATGGCTGCATTAGAACATAGGTTAACCTGCTCATTTATTTACATACTGGTTATAGCTATTTTGCATTACAGTAGTAGAATTAAGAAGCAGCTAAAAAGGTAATTCCTAAGAAGGGTAGTACTAAAAATTGTGCTACCCATTGGACAACTGCACTCATCTCCCATGCTAGTAAGGACATGCTTAAAATCTTCCATGGTAGGCTTCAACATTATGTGAATGAAGAACTGCCAGATGCCCAAGTTGGATTTAGAAAAGGAAGAGGAACAAAGATCAAATTGCCATCATCCACTGGATCATGGAGAAAGCTAGGGGATTAAAAAAAAAAAGTACCTGTGTTTCACTATGTCAAAGTCTTTTGCTGTGTGTATCATAATAAACGGTGGAAAGCTCTTAAAGAGATGGGAATGCCAGATCACCTCACCTGCCTCCAGAGGAAACTGTATGCAGGTCAAGAAGCAACAGTTAGAACCCTGTATGGAATAGCTGATTGCTTCACAATTGAGAAAGTCATATGACAGAGCTGTCTGCTCTCATCCTGTTTGTTTAAATTATACCCTGAACACATCATGAGAAATGCTGGGCTGGATGAGTTACAAATGAATCAAGATAGGTGGGAGAAACATCAACAACCTCAGAATGCAGATGATACCACTCTAATGGCAGAAAGTGAAGAGGAGCTAAAGAGCCTCTGGATGAAGGTAAAGGAGGAAAGTGAAAGAGCTGGCATAAAATAATAATAATAAGATCATGGCATCCAACCCTATTACTTCATGGCAAAAGAGGGGGAAAAGGTGGAAGTTGTGACAGATTTCCTCTTCTTGGGCTTAAAATCATTGCAGATGGTGACTGCAGCCATGAAATTAGAAGACATTTGCTTCTTGGCAGGAGAGCTATGATAAGCCTAAAGAGTGTGCTGAAGAGAAGAGCAGAGACATTACTCTGCTGACAAAAATTCATATAGTCAAAGCTATGCTCTTCCCAGTGGTCACATACGGTTGTGAGAGCTGGACCATAAGGAAGGCAGAGCTGCAAAGAATTGAGGCCTTCGATTTATGGTGCTAGAGAAGACTCCTGAGGGTTCCTTGGACAGCAAGGAGATCAAATCAGTCAATCTCAAGGGAAATCAACCCCGAACACTCATTGGAAGGACTGACGTTGAAGCTGTCAGTATTGAAACTCTAGTAGTTTGGTCCTCTGACATGAATAGCTGACTTATGGGAAAGATTGAAGGCCAAAAGAAAAGAGGCTGTCAGAGGATGAGATGGCTGGATGGCAGCACTGATGTAAAGGCATGAACTTGGGCAAACTTTGGGAGTTGGTGAAGGACAGGGAGGCCTGGTGTGCTGCAGTCCATGGGGTCACAAAGAGTTGGACACGACTGGGCAACTGAACAACAAAGAGACAATAAAGATCACAAGGCTGGACATGTTTACTTTGTGACTCTTCATAGGACAGTCTGTCCACACATGTGGTGGTGGTGGTTTAGTCATTAAGTCATGTCCGACTCTTGGGACTGCATGGACTGTAGCCCACCAGGCTCATCTGTCCATGGGATTTCCCAGGCAAGAATACTGGAGAATACATTTCTACCTTTGTATTAGATGCTAATTGTTTACAATACATTTGGAGCAATATATTTGGTAGTTTTATTTTTGGATGCCAGAAAAAGGGAAAACTGAGACTAAGGATATTCTGCAATAATCCAAGCAAAAAGTAATGAGAACTTATATCCATCCTAGCTGAATAAAAGGAAATACACTTTTATTCAGTTAACAAATATGTATTCAGTATCTACAATGTTTTTTGTTACTATTCCAGGCATTTCATAAGTTTATTCAGTAAATGTTTATTGATCTATTATGTTCAAACACCATTTCTGTTCTTTTAGAGCTTATGTTCAGTCCAGTGAAGGAGGACTAACACTTGAAGGGAGAATTACCATAATTAGGTGACAGATTGGATATAGTGGTTGCTAACCTTAAATTAAAAGTTATTTTACCAGCATAGGTGGGTTTATTTGGTAATGGTCAAGGATTGCAATGTGGAAAAAGCAAACCAGGAAAAAACCATAGGATAAGTCCAGCAAACAAAGGAAAAGAATGCTATTTTATAGAGAGAAAGGAAGAAGTTGGAAGGTGTGGTTTTGAATGAAAGTCCAGTGGAGAAAATTAATTCAGGGTAATCATAGTTTCTCAGTTGAGTTACTGGGGTACTCAACTTCTTGTAGGTGATATAATATACATCTTTTCCAGGTGGCTTCTATGATTGATGATTCTTCTGTTGGAGTTTGGAACTGAAAAATCTATAATTGCCTCCAGTGATAATGCCTGAGAGCTCCTATTTCTGATCTCCTGACTCCACTTTAGTGAAGTTTCTCTTTATTAATTTTCACAGGATTTAAGGACCGAAGAGTTTTACATATTATTACCATAGCATGTAACATGTTAAGCTGTGTTGTATCACATGTATTTTACATGACTATCTATTATTTGATTATACTCTCCCTGAGGGCAACTCACTTGCAGATTTGTCTTTAAAAATCCAAACTTGGGACTACACCTGACAAAAAATACTTACTGAGGTGAAGTAAATGGTTGGGACTTGAGCAAAAATTATTCAGCTTAGAAAGGAAGAATATGAGATTGGAAGATGTTTTTTTGAGTCAGTACTGTAGTAAATCCAAGTCAAAATCCTCCCTCTGTCCATGTGGAGATAGAGAAGGGAAAGTAAGAACACATCTCAAGGGCACAGCTCTCATTTTCTGAGTCCCGGATCAGCACTCTGACTTTACCCTGTATTAACTCAACAAACAGCAGTCAGCACAAACTCTTACTTCTCAATGGATGAGAGGCTGATCTAAATTCTCATTAACATAAAAGGTATAGTCTCTAAAGTGGCATTATTTAGAGAACATGGAATTTTATGGTATGGCTACAACTTCCCTCATATTGCCTCTGTCCTTACAACCCAGTCTGCTGGCCTTAGTAGTTCGCTGCCAAATCTTGAAAAGCTTTCCATTGCCTCTGAAAATCAGAGAGGCACTGTCACTGAGAGTCACTTTTGAGAAATATTATTATTCACAGACTGTATGCACCTCCAACATGAAATCAACATTATCACAACACACAACTTGTTGAAACTAAGACATTCTTTTTTCAGTCCAGTTGAGTTTTGCTGAATATCAATAAGATAATGCCTATAGCAGTTTTTCTGCCAATTAGTATACATTTCTTCTGTTGGAATTTACACCACTTTTCTTAATTAATCCTGACCTTTCATCCTGCATTTTATAAACTTCTTAAGAAGTTAGAAATAAATAATTCAGTCCACATATTTCTGAAAAGAGACAAGCTGTTTTACTCCATCCTCAGAGAATAAATTAAATAACTATTCAGATTAAGCTCATGGAAAATTGGATAAACAAATGCAAAAATCATATATCTTCTGCATGAAGCACAGAGATTGAGGCTTTCTGCTGCTGAAGGAGGCCACAGATTTCCAGAGAGTTGGAGAAGAACAGTGTCATGGGAGGTATTTTCTTGTTTTGCACATTGAGAATGACATCTCCCTTTTAGGATTTTGTACTTTAAAGTTCATAGTCGATGTTTGAAATTTAAATCACATTCTTTCATATTTTTATGATGTTACCCTCCATATAGGGAATATAAAAGGCATATGTCACTAAATTCTTCAAAAATTTTCACTGTATTACAAAAATATGTATCTTCTGCATTATGATTGGATGATCTCTTAACAATATCCATATTTTTGAGTAGTGTAGCAAACATAAAGACCTTTTCTTATAACTCTCATGCATTTAAATATTTAGAGTTCTCCTATTGCCACTGAACGATTTTATCATATCTCACCTTCTCAGTCTTATCCCATAATATCTCCCTCTATACTGTCTTCAAGGAAATATGTAAATTCTTGCTATTTACCAAGATACTAATTTTCCTAAAGCTATTCCCTCTGACAGAAATTTTTTTTTACTGTGTAATCATTTCTCTCCATCCCATTCCCTCCACAAATCTCTCTCTGATGAAAATATATCCATCCTTTAGACCCTAGAAGGATCTAAATCTTCAAGAAAGCCTGATATAATTCCTTCAGGCAGGCATGCTTCCTTCTTCACCTGTAGGTAGATTTCTCATTGCATTTAACTTACACTATGTGTTAGTTGCTCAGTCAAGTCTGATTCTTTGCAACTCCATGAACTATAGCCTAATAGGCTCTTCTGTTCATGGAATCCTTCAGGCAAGAATAGTAGAGAGAGGAGCCATTTCCTTCTCTGGGGGATCTTCCTGAGCCAGGGATTGAACCTGGGTCTCTTAACTTGCAGGTGGATTCTTTACATCTGAGCCACCAGGGAAGCTCAACTTACACACTGATTTATAAATTTTTCAGTTCAGTTATGTTCAGTCACAGAGTCACGTCTGACTCTTTGAGATCCCATGGACTGCAGCACACCAGGCCTCCATGTCCATCATCAACTCCCAGAGCTTGCTCAACTCATGCCCTTCAAGTCAGTGATGCCATCCAACCATCTCATCCTCTGTCGTCCCCTTCTCCCCCTGCCTTCAATCTTTCCCAGCAACAGGGTCTTTTCCAAAGGGTCAATTCTTCACATCAGGTGGCCAAAGTATGGGAGCTTAAGCTTCAGCATCAGTTCTTCCAATGACTGTTCAGGACTTACTTCCTTTAGGAAGAACTGGTTGGATCTCCAGGAAGTCCAAGTGATGCTGAAGAGTCTTCTCCAACACCACAGTTCAAAAGCATCAATTCTTTGGTGCTCAGCTTTCTTTATAGTCCAACTCTCACATCCATACATAACTACTGGAAAAATCATAGCTTTGACTAGATGGACATTTGTTGGCAAAGTAATGTCTTTACTTTTTAATATGCTGTCCATGTTGGTCATAGCTTTTCTTCCAAGGATCAGGTGTCTTTTAATTTCATGGCTACAGTCACCATCTGCAGTAATATTGGAGCCCAATAAAATAAAGTTTGCCACTGTTTCACCATCTATTTGCCATGAAGTGATGGGACCAGATGAAATGATCTTAATTTTTTGAATGTTGAGTTTTAAGCCAGCTGTTTCACTCTCCTTTTTCACTTTCATCAAGAGGCTCTTTAGTTCTTCTTTGCTTTCTGCCATAAGGATGGTGTCATCTGCATATCTGAAATTATTGATATTTTCCCCAGAAATCTTGATTTCAACTTATGCTTCATCCAGCCTGACATTTCTCATTATGTACTCTGCAAATAAATTAAATACTCTGCATATAAGGTATAAAAATTTTTATGCATATACAATCTATTTAATATTTACCTTATAAAGTATTTCTTTAAAAGTGATTTCAAAAACTGGAGTATATTCCACAGTTGTTAGAAAATTAATTGTCACATTAGATGAGTTAACGAAAGTTGTTATCGTGATAAATAAATATCTCTCTCTGTTAGGCAAAAGCTTGCTAAAAAACAGTAAGAGTTTTATTTATCTAAGAATTTGTTCTTTAACACTTTAGATAAATCTTGGTTAAGAAACCCCTTTAAATAATATTTTAAAATACATTAAATTAAGATAATGCATTTCTGATGAGTTAAAAATAATAAGGTTACTAATGTTTTGCTTATATAATTTTACTGAAATAATATATAATATTGTGAACTAAAGATGGATAAAAATTATCCAATCTCTTCTGGTGATGAAAGTTATTAAATAGCTTGTCCAATATTGCTTGTGTCAGGAGTTGAGTAACAACTAGAATCTTGACCTTTTGGCTTCTCATTTAATTTGTAAGAACAATCAACCAACCATCTTGTCAAAGAAATATATTTTGATTGCTAAATCTGAGGAGGGATGAGAAAAAAATTGGAAAATATATATTTTGACTATGTAGGGGAACATTTTCTCATGTACTAAAATTTTTATTCCCACATTAAACTTGTTACTCACTGTATTTTCTCTGTGCACTCATATGAAGATTCCAATCATTACAAATGGCTACACAGTTTATTTAATAATGTGTTTGATGTTCTATGACTACTGAGCTTTATTAGTTCATAGATTTGTTTAGATTTTCCCCTCCAACTCTTACCTTTTAGTTCAGTTCAGTTCAGATGGTCAGTTGTGTCTGACTCTTTGTGACTCCATGGACTGCAGCATGCCAGACCTCCACGTCCATCATCAACTCCTGGGATTTACTCAAATTCATGTCCATTGAGTAGGTGATGCCATGAAACTATCTCATCTTCTGTCGTCCCCTTCTTCTCCCACCTTCAATCTTTCCCTGCATCAGTGTATTTTCTAATGAGTCAGTTCTTCACATCAGGTGGCCAAAATATTGAAGCTTCAGCTTCAGCATCAGTTCTTCCAATGAATATTCAGGACTGATTCCTTAGCATGGACTTGTTGGATCTCCTCACAGTCCAAGGGACTCTCAGAGTCTTCTCCAACACCACAGTTCAAAAGCATCAATTCCTCAGTGCTCAGCTTTCTTTATAGTCCAACTCTCACATCCATACATGCTGCTGCTACTGCCAAGTCACTTCAGGTGTGTCCGACTCTGTGTGACCCCATAGACAGGAGCCCACCAGGCTCCCCCGTCCCTAGGATTCTCCAGGCAACACTGGAGTGGGTTGCCATTTCCTTCTCCAATGCATGAAAGTGAAGTAGCTCAGTCGTGTCCGACCCTTAGCATGGACTGCAGCCTACCAGGCTCCTCCATCCATGGGATTTTCCAGGCAAGAGTACTGGAGTGGGGTGCCACTGCCTTCTCCACATCCATACATAACTACTGGAAAAACCATAGCTTTGACTACATGGACCTTTGTTGGCAAAGTAATGTCTCTACTTGTGAATATGCTCTCTAGGTTGGTCATAACTTTTCTTCCAAGGAGTAAGTGTCTATTAATTTCATGGCTGCAGTCACCATTTGCAGTGATTTTGGAGCCCAAAAAAAAAAAAAAAAAAAAAAAAACAAAGTCTATCATGGTTTCCACTGTTTTCCCATCTATTTCCCATGGACTGATGGGACCAGATGCCATGATCTTAGTTTTCTAAATGCTGAGTTTTAAGCCAACTTCTTCACTCTTCTATTTTCATCAAGAGGCTCTTTAGTTCTTCTTTGCTTTCTTCCATAAAGGTGGAGTCATCTGTTTATCTGAGGTTATTGATATTTCTCCCAGCAATCTTGATTCCAGCTTGTGTATCCTCCAGTCCAGAGCTTCTCATGATGTACTGTGAATATAAGTTAAATAATCAAGGTGACAATAAACAGGCTTGATGTACTCCCTTCCTGATTGGGAACCAATCTGTCTTTCCAAGTCCATTTCTAACTGTTATCAGGAGGCAAGTCTGGTGATCTGATATTCCCATCTCTTTAAGAATTTTCCACAGTTTGTTGTGATCCACATAGCAAAGGCTTTGGCTTAGTCAATAAAGCAGAAATAGATGTTTTTCTGGAACTCTCTTGCTTTTCCAATAATCCAGTGGAAGCTGGCTATTCGGTCTCTGGTTCCTCAGCCTTGTCTAAATCCAGGTTGAATATCTGGAAGTTCACTGTTCACATGCTGCTGAAGCCTTGCTTAGAGAATTTTGAGCATCAGTTTGCTAGCATATGAGATGAGTGAAATTGTGTGGTAGTTTGAGCATTCTTTGGTATTGCCTTTCTTTGGGATTGGAATAAAAACTGACCTTTTCCAGTCCTGTGGCCATTTCTGAGTTTTCCATATTTGTTGGCATATTGAGTGCAGCACTTTCACAGCATCATCTTTTAGGATATGAAATAGCTCAACTGAAATTCTATCAGCTCCACTAGCTTTGTTCGTAGTGATGCTTTCTAAGGCCCACTTGGCTTCACATTCCAGGAAGCCTGGCTCTAGGTGACTGATCACACCATTGAGATTCTCTGGGCAATGAAGATCTTTTTTGTTTACTTCTTCTGTGTATTCTTCCCACCTCTTAATATCTTCTGATTCTGTTAAATCCATACCATTTCTTTCCTTTAGTGTGCCCATCTTTGCAAAGAAGTTCCCTTAGTGTCTCTAATTTTCTTATAGAGATCTGTAGTCTTTTCCATTCTGTTGTTTTCCTCTGTTTCTTTGCAGTGGTCATTAAGAAAGGCTTTCTTATCTCTCCTTGCTATTTTTTGGAACTCTACATTCAAATGGGTATATCTTTCCTTTTTTCCTTTGCCTTTTGCTTCTCTTCTTTTCACAGCTATTTGTAAGTCCTCTTCAGACAACTGTTTTACCTTTTTGCATTTCTTTTTCTTGGGGATGGTCTTGATCATTGCTGCCTGTACAATGTCATGAACCTCCATCCATAGTTCTTCAGGTACTCTGTCTTTCAGATCTAGTCCCTTGAATCTATTTTTACTTCCAATTTACAATCCTAAGGGATTTGATTTATGTCATACCTGAATGGTCTAGAGGTTTTCCTAGTTTCTTCAATTTTATTCTGAATTTGGCAATAAGGTGTTTATGATCTGAGCCACTGTCATCTCCCGGTGTTGTTTCTGCTGACTGTATAGTGCTTATCCATCACCCAGAAAAGATGATCTTTTCATTATAGGGGACTGGAGTGCAAAAGTAGAAACTCAAGAAATACCTGGACTAACAGGCAAATTTGGCCTTGGAGTACAGAATGAATCAGACCAAAAGCTAATAGAGTTTTGCAAAGAGAACACACTGGTCATAGCAAACACCCTCTTCCAACAACACAAGAGAAGACTCTACACATGGACATCACCAGATAGTGAATACTGAAATCAGTTTGGTTACCAATTAGTACCTTTTTTGTTGTTGTAATTTTATTTGATTCAGCAATATTTGGTTTTGTTAGCAAGATGATTTTAGAATACATTTGTGTCTTTTCTCTGTCATTTATTAAGACTTAAGAAAATGATGTTTTCTTTTACAGTATTTTCTTGTACTTTATTTGCTTTTAGTGAAAATAGTCCTATCAGTAATTTAAAAGAATATTCAAATTTTACAGACTATATCATGATGTTACTATATTTTAGAAAGATATTGGTTGTTATTTTCTCAAAATCATTTCATAGAAAAATGACTTAAAATAGACGTTACTTACTCTATGACTTACCTTAAAAGATGATGTATCTGAACCTGTGACCTGAAAATTGTTTGAAAAATCTGAGCTCTATTTTAATTTCTGATCAGGATGATGATGTGATTATCATTGATAATGTCATTATTGCCAGCTATTCTCATCAAAATATTTAAAGCAAAGGCACTCGTTTCAAAGTCTACCTATATCATAAATCACTACAGTCTCAACTAAAGAGATTATATGGTGATCTCTGGATTGAAGAAGTTGGCACATATCAGGGCTCTGAATGAAATTATTTGAATAAGAGAAAAACTTTGGCCTAATTCATGTAGACCTTCTATTACATCTAAGGTGTAAAGTCATGGTCACAGAGTGTTTAGTTTAATACCCATCAGTCTGATGTGCTTGACAGAACACCTATGGATAATAAGTTACTTTGCCCTATGCTTAGGACTGATTCACTCTGACTGATATTGATTTCAAAATTGTACACTCTCTGAGGTACTGTGTTAGCTTTCATTTGGAAAAAAAAATGAAGTCTATATAACCTGCTTCATTCAACATTTTTTTCTTAGTTTAATCATCTGGCTTCTATCTTCATAATTACTTTAGAATGTTGGCTCTCAAGAGGAAAGTTCTGCTCCTTAGGAACAATTTGGACATCTCTAGAAGATTCTGTGTTGTCACAATAATTGGACACTTTTCAGATACTTAAGCAGTTTGAAAATCAAGAGAAGAGTATGCTTTATTTACATATTCAGAAATTGATGCCAATAATTATTTGATATTTTGGAAAATATTTCACCAGAAACAATGCACTGAAATTCAGATCACTATTGCCCATATCTTTGTCTTTGCTTATAACTGACATCTGAATGGCCAGTTTTTATATCTGATGAAGGCATCAACGAGTTAATAAAATCTTCTGGTATAGTCATTTCCAAGTGTTCAGACATAAAAATATATCTTATTAGAGTACATAAGTAATATGGAAGATAAAGGAAATCACCCAAATAAAACATCAGACACAAAGACAAAAGAGATTAAAAAAATTATTGCAACATACGATGTCTCTGCTGCTGCTGCTAAGTCGTTTCAGTAGTGTCCGACTCCATGCGACCCCATAGATGGCAGCCCACCAGGCTCTGCCATCCCTGGGATTCTCCAGGCAAGAACACTGGAGTGGCTTGCCATTTCCTTCTCCAATGCATGAAAGTGAAAAGTGAAAGTGAAGTCGCTCAGTCATGTTCGACTCTTTGCGACCCTATCGACTGCAGCCTACCAGGTTCCTCCATCCATGGGATTTTCCAGGCAAGAGTACTGTAGTGGGTTGACAGTGCCTTCTCCAATGATGTCTCTGAGATAATATCAAACATGCCAACACTACCCAATTTCATTAAAGGGGTTTGAGGAAGAGAGAGAAAAAGGTATAAACAATGGATTTGAAAAAAGTAAGACTAAAAACTTTTCAAATCTAACAAAGGAAATAAATATGTAAGTACAGAAAGCTCAAACAAAATGAACCTAAACAGATTCACATCAAGAACATATCATAACTGAAATTCCAGCAGTTAAAGAGAAAATTATGAAAACAAAAAGAGAAAAACCGAGAATCATATACAAGAGAATTTCTGTAAGACTATCAGCTGGCTTCTCTGCAGAAAATTTACAGGTCAAAGAGAGTGATATAATGTATTCAAAGGGCTAAAAAGTGTGAAACCTTCAAACTGGGGATCTCCACCCAACAAGATTATCATTTAGAATAGAAGGAGAGATACAGAACTTCTCAGACAAGCAAAAACTAAAAGAATTTAGCAACACAAAGCCCACTCTAAAGGGAATGTTGAGAGGTCTTATCTAAATGCAAAACAGGCAAAAAATCTCTATGAAAAATCCCAATAGGGAAGGCAAATATATAGTAAGGACTGAAGATCATTTAAATAAACCAATGGCATAGATTAAAAGGCAAAGTTTTAAAACTAGTGACAAGGTTCTTCCTCAAGAAACAAGAAAAATCTCAAACAACCTAAACTAACACCTAAAAGGATTATAAAAAGAAAAATTCTAGAAATTCATACATTTCTTCTAGGTCAGAAAAAGGAAGGAAATAATAAATATCAGAGAAGAAATAAATAAATATGAAAAGAAAAGCAATAAAAATGATCAATTCAATAAAACCAAGAGGTTTTTTTGAAATGATAAACAAAATTGATAAATTTTAGCCAGGTTCACTGAGAAGGGACCCAATAAGCAAAATAAGAAGTGAAAGAGGAGGAATATAAATTATACCATAGAGATACAAAAAAAACCATAAGGGAATACTATGAGCAGTTATATGATAACAAATTGGACAACTTAGAAGAAATGATGAATTTCTAGAAACATAGAGTCTGCAAAGAGTGAGTCAAGAAGATACAGGCAATTTGGACAGATGATCACTAGAAATGAAATGAAATTTATAATGCAAAACTCCTAGTAAACAAAAGTCCAGAACCAGATGGTTTCATGGTGTTTTATATTACCAAAAATATAAAGAAGTAATACCTATCCTTCTCAGACTAATCCACAAAATTGAAGTGGAGAGAATACTTCCAAATTTATGCTATAAGTCCACCATCATCCTGATATCAAAAGCATACAAGAACAATACAGAAATAAAATTACTGGCTAATATCTCTGATAAATATCAATGCGGAAATCTTCAGTAAAATATTAGAAAATTAAATCTAATAACATACAAAAAGAATCATGCACCATGATCAAGTTGGATTTATCTCAGGGTCATCAGAATGGCTTGATATTCACAAATCAATCAGCATAATATATCACATTAACAAAAATAAATATGAAAATTACATGATTTTCTCAGTAGATGATTATGTGAAAAAAAGTGAAAAATTTAAAAATCCACTCATGATAAAAAAAATATCACCAAAATAGCTATAGAGGGAACATATCTCAACAATATAAAGACCATACACTAATAATAAAATATCAGAAAGAGAAAATAAAAAATAATCCCATTTAAAATTGCATCAACAAATAAAATACCTAGGAATAAATTTAATCAAGGAGGTGAAAGATCTATATATACTCTGAAAGCTAAAATATTGAAAAAGGAAATTAAAGATGATACAAAGGAATGGTAAAATTCCTTTTTTATTGAAATAATTATTTTTGTTAAAATGTCCATATTACCAGTTCTATCTTTATCAAAATACCACAACATTTTCCACAGAACTAGAAGCAATAATTCTAAAATTCCTATGAAAACACAAAAACCTTAATTGCCAGAAACATTTTGAGAAAAAAAGAAAAAGTGAAAGTGTTAGTTGTTCAGGCCTGTCTTACTCTTTGAGACCCCAAGGACTGAAACTGTCAGCCTCCTCTATGGAATTATCTTTTAATTTCATGGCTACAGTCACCATCTGCAGTGATTTTGGAGCCCCCCAAAAAGTCTGACACTGTTCCCATTGTTTCCCCATCTATTTTCCATGAAGTGATTGGAACAGATGCCATGATCTTAGTTTTCTGAATGTTGAGGTTTAAGCCAACTTTTTCACTCTCCCCTTTCGCTTACCTCAAGAGGCTCTTTAGTTCTTCTTCACTTTCTGCCATAAGAGTGGTATCATCTGCACATCTGAAGTTACTGATATTTCTCCTGGCAATCTTGATTCCAGCTTGTGCTTTATCTAGCCCAGCATTTCTCATGATGTACTCTGCATATAAGTTAAATAAGCAGGGTGACAATATACAGCTTTGACGTACACCTTTCCCAATTTGGAACCAGTTTGTTGTTCCATGCCCAGTTCTAACTGTTGCTTCCTGACCTGCATACAGATTTCTCAGGAAGCAGGTCAGATGGTCCGGTATTCCCATTTCTTTAACAATTTTCCACAGTTTCTTATGATCCCCACAGTCAAAGGCTTTGGCATAGTCAATAAAGCAGAAGTAGATGTTTTTTTCTGTAACTTTCTTGCTTTTTCAATGATCCAGTGAATTTTGGCAATTTGATCTTTGAGTCCTCTGTCTTTTTTCAATCCAGCTTGAACTGGAAGTTTACAGTTCACATATTGTTGAAACCTGGCTTGGAGAATTTTGAGCGTTACTTTACTAGTGTGTGAGATGAGTGCTACTGTGTGGTAGTTTGTGCATTGTTCAACATTATTTTTCTTTGGGATTGGAATAAAGACTGACCTTTTCTAGTATTATGGTCACTGCTGATTTTCCAAATTTGCTTGCATATTGAGTGTGCACTTTCACAGCATCATCCTTTAGGATTTGAAATAGATCAACTGGAATTCCATCCCCTCCACTAACTTTGTTCGTTGTGATGCTTCCTAAGGCCCACTTGACTTGGCATTGCAGGATGTCTGGCTCTAGGAGAGTGATCATATTATTGTGATATTGGAAGTGGTCAAAGAGGAGATGGTAAGAGTGAACCTCAACATTAAAGAATCTTTGAACTAAAATGGACGGAATGAGGAATTTCACTCATATGCACCCCAATGTGCTAGCAAAGTAATACTCAAAATACACGAGGCCAGGCTTCAACAGTACAGGAACCATGAACTTTCAGATGTTCAAGCTGGATTTAGAAAAGGCAGAGGACTCAGAGATCAAATTGCCAACATCGGCAGGATCATTGTGGAGAAGGCAATGGCAACCCACTCCAGTACTCTTGTCTGGAAAATCGCATGGACAGAGGAGCCTGGTAGGCAGCAGTCCACAGGGTCACGAAGAGTCAGACACAACTGAGCTACTTCACTTTCACTTTTCACTTTCATGCATTGGAGAAGGAAATGACAACCCACTCCAGTGTCCTTGCCTGGATAATCCCAGGGACGGGGGAGCCTGGTGGGCTGCCGTCTATGAGGTCGCACAGAGTCGGGCACGACTGAAGTGACTTAGTAGTAGTAGTAGCAAGATCATTGAAAAGAGCAAGAGAGTTCCAGAAACATATCTACTTTTGTGTTATTGACTATGCCTAAGTCTTTGACTGTGGGGATCACAAGAAACTGTGGAAAATTCTTAAAGAGATGGGAATATCAGATCACCTGACCTGCCTCCTGAGAAATCTGTATGCAGGTCAAGAAGCAACAGTTAGAACTGGACTTGGAAAGACAGACTGGTTCCAAATCGGGAAAGGAGTACATCAAGGCTGTTTATTGTCACCCTGCTTATTTAATTTATATGCAGAGTATATTATGAGAAACTCTGGACTGGATGAAGCACAAGCTGGAATCAAGATTGCCTGGAGAAAGATCAATAACCTCAGATATTCAGATGACACCACCCTTATGGCAGAAAGTGAAGAAGAACTAAAATGCCTCTTGAGGTAAGTGAAAGAGGAGAGTGAAAATGTTGGCTTAAAGCTCAACATTCAGAAAACGAAGATCATGGCATCTGGGCCCATTACTTCATGGCAAATAGATGGAGAAACAATGTAAATGGTGAGAGACTTAATTTTGGGGGTGGCTCAAAAAATCACTGCAGATGGATTTCAGCCATGAAATTAAAAGATGCTTGCATATTAAAAAGCAGAGACATTTCTTTACCAACAAAGATCCATCCAGTCAAAGCTGTGTTTTTTTCAGTAACATGTATGGATGTGCAATTTGAACTATAATGAAAGCTGAACACCAAAGAATTGATGCTTTTGAACTGTAGTGTTGGTGAAGACTCTTGAGAGTCCCTTGGACGCCAGGTAGATTCAACCAGTCCATTCTAAAGGAAATCAGTCCTGAATATTCATTGGAAGGACTAATGCTGAAACTGAAACTCTAATACTTTGGCCACCTGATGAGAAGAACTGATTCATTAGAAAGACCCTGATGCTGGGAAAATTGAAGGTGGGAGGAGAAGGGGATGACAGAGGATGAGTTGGTTGGATGGCATCACCATCACGATGGACATGACTGAGTAGTATCTGGGAGTTGGCGATGGACAGGGAAGCCTGGTGTTCTGCAGTCCATGGAATCACAGAGTCAGACATGTCTCAGTGACTGAACTGAACTGAGCTGTCGCACCCCAATGTTCATAGCAGTCTGGGCTGAGACATATAAACAACCAAGATTGCCAATCAGCAGATACCTATCTTAAGATGTGGCATATATATATATATATATATATATATATATATATACACCCAATGGAATAATACTCAGAAAAATAATGAGATACTGACTGTTGTGGCCATGTGAATGGACTCAGAATATTACACTTAGTGAAATGTCAGACAAAGAAAGAGCACTGTATGATATCACATGTTTGAAATCTAAAATACAATACAAATGAATGTATATGCAAAACAGAAACAGAGCCACAGTTATAGAAAACAAACTTGGGTTTACCAAATGGGAGAGTGATAAGGTGGAGGGTCATTTAGGTGTATCGGATTAAGAAATACAGTCTGAAGTAAGTGAAGTGAGGTGAAGTCTCTCAGTCGTGTCTGACTCTTTGTGACCCCATGGAACCTACCAGGCTCCTCCCTCCATGGGATTTTCCAGGCAAGAGTACTGAGCAGGGTGCCATTTCCTTCTCCAGGGACTTCCTGACCCAGAGATCGAACCCAGGTCTCCCACATTCCAAGCAGACGCTTTAACCTCTGAGCCACCAGGGAAGCCCCAAGAAATATACTCTACTATACATAAAATAGATCAGCAATAAGGATAAACTTACAGTACAGGGAATTAAATCCATTATCTTGTAATAACTTAAAATGGAGTGTAATCTGCAATAATACTGAGTCACTATGCTATATACCTAAAACTAATATTTAAATCAACTGTAATTCAATAAAAAAGAAATATATATTATTTAATTGTAAGTTGTTTTTCTCACTCCTCTATATTGGAGTTAAGGCTATATACTGATTATATTAAAGCTTACATGTGTTGCTATGTGATGATATCTTTAAGAATTTTATTCCAAGATGATAGAGGTAGTGTTAGAACTGTTATTAAAGGTAACATTGGGTGTTACTAAGCTGTATGTCATTTCTTTCATCGCAGTGCAATGACTTTAACAGAATGTGCTACTGTTTAGTTGCTGGGTCATGTCAGACTCTCTTGGGACAGAGGGAGTTCCTCTGTCCAGGGGATTCCCCCAAGCAAGAATACTGGAGTGTGTTGCCATTTCCTTCCCCTGGGGATCTTCCTCACCTGGTGATTGAAAGTGCATTGGCAGGCAGGTTCTTTACCACTGAGCCACCCTTGACAGAATTCAGAACAGCGTTAAAAGATCTTGAAATCTTTCACTCTCATTTGTAGCTCATGCAACGTTATTTGTAGTTCATGCAACATTCAAAAGCCAAAAAAACAAACAAACAAACAAAACAAAAAACAAACCCAAGAAAACACAAGAAAATCTTATTTGCTTGGAAAAGAAACTATTTCTTATGATTGAATTGAGTAAAATTAACAGTTTATGGAAATGTTAGCTTAATTTAAAGATCCTAAACTCAAGACCTACAAATTAACTACTATTCTCTGTAAATCTTCATTTGGCCAACAATCATAGTTCAAAAATGTTGTAAATTGAATGACTAGGTGAATACATAGTTTAAGATGTCCCAACCCAGCTGGCGTATACCAAAGGAATAAAACAGCATGCCATCTGTTGTAACTTATAAAAAATTGACTCCCACTGTGGGGTCAGAACAATTAAAAT
>SJXQ01005232.1:45542-138332 GCA_006408695.1 Aepyceros melampus
TAGATATTAGGAGACTATATGTGAAGCATCCTGATTTCAGGCAGAGCATGAAAAAAATGGAAGATCTGTATTCCCCTGTAGCAGCAATAATCTGGGTCTGAGAAGAGGCTTCCTCCTATAGACAGGCAGCAATTCTTCAGGGCATCTCAGTTCTTTATTGGCTTTCTCATTGGTTTTGATTCATTGATTTATATTATCCAACAAAACCTTATGTTTGTGACCTCTGGTTTAACTGGATATAAAACTACTCATATGAAGAAAAGTAAAATATCAAGTAATCAGAAATGTGTAGAGTGCTATAAAATATCAGGTCATATTTTATTATAAGGTTATATGTTAATTATGAAAATAATTTTCACGTGATGAAAGGCATGGTAGGGTGGTGCACAAAGAAACAGAATTTACAGCCAGGGTCTTATAATCTGTTTTACACTTTTACATATGGATGTCTATATGCAAATCACATTTCCCTTTTGAACTTCCTTTTCTAATCTTTGAGCATGACAGTAAAACCTGACTTGTTTTTATAAGGTTTCTGTTTACATCTCTTTGCATCAATGTTTTTAATACTGTTTTGATGACCCCTTCCCAGCACCACCCCACTCCAATATTCTTGCCAGGAGAATCCCATGGAGAGGACAGAGGAGCCTGGTGGACTATAGTCCATGGGGTTGCAAAGAGTCAGATATGACTGAGCATCTGAGCATTCCTACTTTCTGTTACAGAAAATTCAAGTAACCCTTGGGCTACCAAAATCTATTTTGCCTACAAACAGTGAGGAGACAGCTCTCTGGAAAATTATATTCCCCTTGAAGATGCCTAGTCATTGTTGGAGGCAGTAGACATAAGGAAGTTCAGATCCCTTACCTAATTCAGTAGAGTTCTGAGGCATAATTCATGCTTTGAAATGCTGATCAGCTGCTTTCATTTCCTTGAGAAATTTTCCTTATTTTACCTTTTGTATACAAAATCTCATCTCAGGGTCTGATTCTGGGGAAGCCCAACTAAAATACCTACTAACCACCTCATAGGACTAGTGTGAGATATAATATGATGCATGAAATTGAACTTTAAAATATTATAGAATGCTTTTATTAAAAATTCTGGTTGAGTTTTCAAAGCAAAATCACAATATTTCCCATGCCCAAAACTTAAAGAATTATTTAATAGGAAACATTATTAGAACAATCTATCCATATATTTTACATAATAAGAAAACCAGAAACCCAGTGGAATTCAAGATGTGGCATTTTGACAACAGCTGCATTGCTTGAATAACCAGTTTGTTTGACCCTATGACACAACTGAGCAACTAAGCACACACACACAAAGCAATGATGAGAAATAATATAACATAACATTATATTTTTCTTTTTGCTTTAATATTTAACTCAAATTTTGGATTCTTTTTAGAGTAAAATAGGATTGTCATTCTTTGCAAAGTTATTTCTGAGGTACAAAAATTCTCTCTCAATGTTTTGCCTTGTATTACCGTGCTTTTCTCTGTATTCTCTCTAATCTTGGCTGCCATGATCACAGAAAATGAGAGAACATTAATTTTTTGCATCTGTAGTAGAAACTTTGGCAGCACACAGTAACAGCCAAATAGATACATTCTGCTATTTTGATCACGTATTCTACATATCCAATATTATCTTCTTGTGAAAATCTTGCAATTGCCTATTGCAATCACTGTGTTTCATTACAATATTTAACTATCCTCAAAATTAGAATCTACACTTTCATTAACAAAATCTGAGAACCAAACGTTCAGTTCTGCAGTAGGTGTGAATTTAAGCAGACTGAAAAGAGACACATTAGGTCTAAACTAAACATTTGCAATTGTTCCATTAATTTGATTGTTATGATGGTCAATTAGTATGTATTTAATGATTCAAAAACAAACAAAATACAAGGCACATATTAAATGGCTTTTTAAAAATCCATTAAATTAGTTTCTTTGTTTTAGAAAAAAAATTTCAACATAAAAGATCAAGTTGATAAGTTTCACCATCCTCCATCTTATACAACAGGAAACAGCCTGAAAGAAAAAATATGGCCATCACGTTTAATATTTTTTGCATTAGTTCTATAAAATGATTGACTTAAGTCAAAATATTTATTTTTAATGATTGTAGTCTCAAATTGGTTGTACTTATGTATAAAGACACTCCCAATTAGCCATCATTTGGAATACAAACATATATATCATAACAATTATTTATAGGAAAGATAATATATACAACAGTTTGGGAGTCATATAGTTGATGACATGGGCACTTAACAAAATTTGAAAATTTATGGCAGAAACTATAACATTTACATCCAATTTAAAGTTTACAATAAACTGAAACATAATTTTATTATAAAAAAAGCAATTTTTGTTCTGGTCAGTAGCTATGGCAATTTTAAATAATAATCCTATCTTTTTGGCTTTAGGTTAGAATATATGTAGACATTCTAATTACATAAGATGTATATATATATATATATATATATATATATATAAGTATTTACTCCCTCAGGAAAAAAAAATAAAAATATATATATACAATAAGCTGCATATATTAAAAGATATGCCTCCTTCCCTCTGATGTAGGGTGAGGTACAAGCTATAAGCAGAGAAGATAAATACAGTGCAATAAGTGTTTTGGTTTATAATAAGCTTTAGGAACACATCCAAGGGTAACTAATTCAGAGCAGGGAACTCAGAGAAGTCTTTTCAGAGCACGTGCAGAAGTCACCTACGTGAAGGTTTTATGTGAGAGGTTCTGAGGAAGCATGTGGGAAAGTCCAGGTTAGAGGAGGGGGTGGAGAGAAATGGAAGGCAAGAGAGGATGAAAGATAAAGCGCATGTTGTAGAAATGGGAAGAAATCTCAACGGCACATGAGATTGTGTAAAGGAAGGAAGCAAACACGGGGTGGTTCTGAGAGATAAACTACACTGGAAAGGAAAACAGGAACCTAGGCGGATTTATCAGGTCAAGAGTTGTTCTTCATCTTAAAAGGGATGAGGAAAATGGGGAGCCTTTCAAAGTCTTTCAACAAGAGCGTTTAAGGCTATGCATACATACTAAAGAGTTCACAATCTCACTCTGGTTATAATGAGGGAGAATGGATGATAATTGGGAGGCAACAAGATGGGAAGTAAAATAAACAGTTTGAAGGCTTTTGTCATCAACCATGAGAGTAATAATTTCATGTATACCAAAGGAATGGCAGTGTGAATAGATGTGTTTGAGATATAGGTAAGAGGAAGATCCAGTGATGTCTTGACTATAAATGGTGATGATGAGCAAAGGAGGGGACATCAAAAAGACAGCAAGGTTTCTGATTGGGCATTCAGAACACAGAGAGCATTTCTATTAGAAGCAGACATAAAAATGTCAGGTTTAGGTTAAGAGTCAAACTTTTAAGTAAATTATTTAATCAGAAAGGTTTTGATTTTTAGCTTTTTCATGTTAGCAATATATCTTCCTCTTAAGTATACTTAATTTCAGATTGGTCTATTGCCTTGGTAGCAGAATGTAGTCTGTGTTCAAGTCTTGGAATGAACTCTTGTAAACTACCTAACTTAGGGTAAATTACTAAACTCTGAGATAACATTTTAAAAAATCTGCTTGCTTTTAAGAATTCTGTCAAACTTGCTGAGCTGTTTTGAAAAATCAGCAAGATAATATATTTAAAGTCCCAGACAAGTAAGCAAGTACGAGTTAGTTCTCAACTCTTAACCCTAATTTATGTTGGTGTTCTTAATATTTCAAGTCTCCCTAAAGATGTGGATGCCCTTCTTTTTTATATAGTAAAAGGGACTTTGAAGATGTGATCAATGTTAAGGACTCAGAAGTGGTAATATTATCCTGGATTATTTAGGTGGATCCAATGTAATCACACAAATCTTTAAAAGTAAGGAACCTTTTCTTACTGCATTGAAAGAGAAAGGAGAGAGACAGATGTCATGATAAAGAAAAGTCAGAGAGTTGAGATGCAACCTTGCTGGCTTTGGAAATGGAGGAAGGGGGCCATGAGCTAAGGAATGCAGATGAACTGTAGAAGCTGGAAAAGGCCATAACATAGAGCCTTCAGAAGAAACATAACACTGCCACTGCCAACACTCTGATTTTAGTCTCCTGATACTGAACTTTCAGCCTGTAGAACTGTGAGATGATAAATGTGTGCTTTTTAAAAGACACTAGGTTAATGGTAATTTTTTTATATCAACAGTAGAAACTTTGTATATACTGTCTTTATTAATATTAGTACAATTAACAAACTTTACATAAATAAAAATGAATGGTAAATTTTAAAAACTGGGGACAAGGTGATATTTGGAAATAGCAGGATAAGAGGCCAGATGGGTTGTTTTTCAAATGGGTATGTGCTGCCCAACTTCTGACCTCAAATGCTCTTTATTCACTTGGGCATGTCAATGGGGACTTGCCCACTTGGCTGTTGAATCTCCTTCTCTTCTGTTTTACAGGTATTTCCCTGGCCAAATGACTCAGCAGAGGGTGAGGATGTGTCATGAGGATGTGAGATAGTTTCCTCTACATGATCTCAGACCAAAAAATAGTAGTCTCAACATATGTTTTCATATATGTATGCAAAAGAAACAACCCACCTTTCTACTTGAATACAGGGCTGGAGAGAAGTGAGTGGCAGTGAAATAGCTTGAAAGGAAGGGGAAGGTGAGCTGGGTGTAGAACTCTGACTAGTGCTTCTTGTCCTATACTGTCAGGACCATCTTTACATTGCAAGTTCTCTCTTGACACTTTCCACCCCTTCCCACATAGATAAACCTTGAAGACATTTATGATGCTTTTTGAAGAAGGGTATGAAGGGCCAATGAACACTCAGTTGAGTGCTATAATGTTATAGAAGCTCAAAAATAATCACAGAAAAAAAATTTATAGATTACATATATTTTAATTTTAAAAAGAGAGCTTGTTTTAATGTTATTCTCTAGTATTACACTTTGTGAGTCTCACATTTTCAAAGGATAACTTTTCCCTAAGATTATTATGTTTGATAATTTTTATTATTTTAGAGCTTTAGTAAAAGTAAAATATTTTGATGATAGGAGAAAATACTACTTTCAGGGGCCAGGACTTAGGTAACAATTGGCAATATCCAATTTTTCCTTCTCCATCAGCAGTCCCTAGGGTTTCAGGTGAACAGAGCACCTCACAATATAGATTGATCCACTGCTTAGAAGCCCTTTGAAGTCGCATTAGGATTCTGGTTTCTAGTGCCTTGGAACATTATCTGTTATATTATATCCTGGAAAATGCTCATAGTGTTATTTTCATGTTTCTTTAAAGGGTCCTATTTAGGGATTTTTCTTTTGTTGCAGGTTGATGACAATTAAGCTTATTATTAATGTTGTACTCACACATGACCAGATGTGTACTCGTGTTCACTGAATTGACCAATTATTTTTAAAAAGTTGTATCTAGTAAATGCTTCCTCACAAAATTAAACTCTTACCTTCCCTAACTTATCTCAATTATTTGACTGTCATTAGAAAAAGGCTTGTTTAGATAGAGATTTACTTTTTAAAATTTTGCTTAATTGAATGATGGTGGATGACATCTTTAAGAAACATAAGAGCTAGAAGGAAATTAATCACCTTCAGGTACAGCCTCATACTTTTATAAAAAATAGACTGTAGCTAAGATGGTACACAACTTTTCTAAATACATAGATTTAGTTGACAACAGACACAAGAAGAGAGCAGAACTTGCCTTAAATTAAGAATTCAGTTTGGGCTTTCACAGATTTCAGTAGTGTGTGTTTGAGTGATTTGTGGGGAGAAAAACACATATAGTGTACTATGTAATCAACTTTAAGAATTGCATTCCATATTTTTGTCGTCATATTTCTCTCTCACTGTTTTTAGCAACTAGATAGATCCTGGATGTTTTGAGTAGTGATTAAATGTTGGAACTCCTAAATAATCAGTTGGATTTGATTTTAAATTAAAAATAGGTTTCTAGATATCATCTTTTTAAGACAATGAATTTCAAAAAGTTATTATTTTATAATTAACTATATAAAAAAGATAACATTTCTTTTGTAAACTCCATTTTGTATAACACTGAGCAATAGATGTCACTGTTTTGCCAAAAAAATGCTACAAAATTATTCCATTTGATTATTTTTCTTCATAAACAATCCTTGTGCTGAATAGATAAGTTACAAGGTTTTGGTAGAAAAATCTCAAACAGTAGTGGCATCTTTTAAATATTAATGTCTGATAGTGTTTTTGCTAAAAAAAAAAAAAAAAACAAACACATTAACATACTAATCCATTACTTTCTGAATCATTTTACATATAACTAATTTAAAGATTCTATTTTATACCTTTATATTAATATTTTGACAATTAGGTGTTATTACAGGAGAATTAGAATAAGTTTATTTGAGGAGTATGGGCTCAGGTCAGAGAAAGAAATCTCTCAGAGTATCACTAATTTTATTTTAAGGTCATGTAATGTCTAATAGCTGTCTTGACTGACAGTGAATCTATACAAAATGGAAATTAGGGATAGAGAAGCAAAGAAAGAAGAGGTATTGAAAGTAATGTAGTTGGATCCAGCTGTGAAGGATGACAAAGTGATGGACTGTGTTCCAGATTTTATGGATGGAGTCAAGGTCACATTCAAATTTATATTAATTTTGCCTAAATAAATCAGAAGTTTTCAAGAAACTGAGGTGAAGTTGCTAAGAAGATTGCAACAGGAAGATGACTTGGAAAAAAACAATAAGGAGTGTTCAGAAATTATTTAATGATAGTGTATTTTTTTCTTCTTCTTTTTATACCTGAGACATATTGTGGAAGAAAATTAGGTTAAGGCAAAGAAAACTGTTAAATTTAACCTCTGTTTCCGTAAGTTCTCCATTAATTATAACATAGTCTGGCAAATCCTAGGAAGAGTGTGCCTGATGCAAAAAAAAAAAAAAAGGAAGTTTTCAAAGTTTGGTGAATGAGCAACAGCCAGTCCTTGAATCTAACAAGATAATTGCATTTGTAAAGTGGTTTAGGATTTATGAAGCACTTTCACACTAATTATCCAGGCTGCTCTGTGACTCTTCAACCCATTACAAAATGGCTTCTCAACCAACTGTTTCACTTAAGCTGATCTCTCAAAAATATTAATGACCCACAAATTGTCAAAAACCACTGACCTGCTCTTAAGTCCTTATTCTATTCAACCACTGTTTTCTTTCCCCCCACCCCACCCACAGAGTAAAGTGCTCTCTCCTCTTTAATTTCCTTCTTCCACTTTTTTTCTGTACCACTTCCCCCGCCTCCCTGGTTTTTCTACTACTTTTCTGACCTCTTCTTATTTTCTTTTTCTGACAATTTTCCACTGTTCTGTTCCTTAAATATTTATGTTCTCAGATTTCTGCCTCTGATCCTTATCTCTCTGAATGATTTTCTGAATGGTTATTTTGGTGGGAAACATTAAAGCTACTTTCTGTATAATTCACTATTCAACAAATAATCATTTCCCCTGTTTCAGATTTTGGGCACACAGGAATCACTGGGAGTGTTATTGTCTCTTCCCTCAGGACTTTAGTCTTTTAGTTCATCAGTTAGGAAAAGGGCATGTGTGGGAATATACTGAGTAACAGATGGGTGCATATATACCTTCTCCTCCAAGGTCCTTATGCTTCAAATACATTGTATTGTGCTCTCAGTCCCTACCCTAGCAGCTGGGCAATCATGTGATCTCACCTTTGAGGTCATTAACATAAAAGTTGAGGGGAAAAGAAATAGGTCAAAATACTAATGCTGAGTATTAGTTATACCTTTGCAACTGACAATAAAGATTATGGTCTTGCAAGAAAAGGATTTTAGAAGTGCAAGAGGATAAGTTTGGGGTTTTCTAAACAACAGATATATGGGATCCATGACATAAAGTAAATTCTCTAACAACAGAGATTTTCTGCCTGTCTACCCAAATAAAATCCCATCACATCCTATTGAATGTGAGGAAACAAGAGACAGCCAAGTATAACCTATGTTCTCTTCACTTTAAGCCATTTCCTAAAAGGTAGTGGTCAAACTCTACAACAATTTAAAGAGCCAAGGAGCAAAATAGCCTATGTTCAGCTTGCTGGTTGGGTTCTTAGATTCTGACAACTCCTCAAGTATAGAAAAATATGCATGGACCAAGTGATGGCTGAATCCAAACCTATGGAGCCTCAGGGCAGGTCTCTGGTAGGTGGCAGCTAAGACCCAAGTGTTTTCCTGTAGAGGCGACACTGGCAGAGAGGTGACAGTGGATGCCAAAGGGCCTGGGGGAGCCCTGTGGCTAAGATGAATTAGTAACCTAGCAGGTGTGCCATAGAGTTTCTTGCCAGATGTCAGGGTGTCAAGTTGGATTCTCCTTCCTGGGCTCCTTCTGGGCTCAGAAATTCACATTTGGAGAGCTGGAATCACTGATGATTATGACATCCTTGTTTATTGATGTGGCAGTAAATGCTCCATTTCTCACTCATTCAAGACTTAGGGATGGATCAATTTGTTAAGTGTTCCTCTACCCTTTTGGCTAAATTAATCAACTTCTATATCCTCATAGCAACTTTTACATAGGATAGCACATTTTTAATATATATCTCTCAGTTGTGCAAGGCTTTGTCTCTCATTTAAATAAGTTCCTTAAAAGCAGGGATGCTTATATGCCCATTTTTCTATCTTTATCATCTAGTACATAGAAGATTATCAATAAAATTTTATTTTATTGGAATTTTTTATGCTGACTCTCCAAAATCACTCTGTATGAATACTGGGTTTTGTTGTTGCTGTTGTTGTTTGGTTGGTTGGTTTGGTTTTTATAGCAGATTTGAAAATAATGAAGAATGCAGACTGTCAAATTACTTGTTTGAAGTCAGATAGCTGCAAGGTGGCAAAGCTTTAAACAAAGACAAAATGTCTGACTCTAAATCTTCATTGTTACTCATCTCATTCAGTTCCAATCTTGGCATTTAGAACTGTGGTCAGTAGTTGTATAACATCCACAGTTTAGGTTTGCTCACGTGGCCCAGACCAGCCTTCTCTTTCTTGTCCTCACAAACCTCATGCCAAACCTAAACCTCAGATGCTGTATTATAATAACTGGTTCTGTGTTTTAATTTTTGTTTTAAAATGGATTATTTCAGGGTAAAACCCTCCGTAATTATTGCTTTGATACTTTTCCCATTTTCCCCTTCTGATTATCCCATTCATTTCCTCAGTTGCCCTTTGCAGCCTTGTATTCTAGCTCTTACATGTTCAAGATGACCTCAAACAAACAGGTACAGAAGGCTGCCAGAGTCTATCCAATTCTATATTCAACTGTCAACTTAGTTCAATATCTTCTATAAGCCATTGTTTTTTTATAATTTCTTTTTTCTTTTTTTTTTTAAATTAATTTTTATTTTTTAGTTTGTTTTGCTTTACAATACTTTGTAGGTGAGAGCATAAAACAGACTCTTGGTTTTGGGAGTAGATGCTCGGGAACAGGGGATTTCCTGAGGCTTGATCACACCTTTGCATATGACAAGCCTCCTTCCTCATGACCTTTGCCATGGGCAGAGTTCCTCACGCTGCCCCCCAGCAACAGTTCAAAAGCATCAATTCTTTGGCTCAGCCTTCTTCACAGTTCAACTCTCATATCCATACATGACCACAGGAAAAGCCATAGCCTTGACTAGATGGACCTTTGTTGGCAAAGTAATGTTTCTGCTTTTCAATTATATGACAAGCCTCCTTCCTCATGACCTTTGCCATGGGCAGAGTTCCTCACGCTGCCCCCCAGCAACAGTTCAAAAGCATCAATTCTTTGGCTCAGCCTTCTTCACAGTTCAACTCTCATATCCATACATGACCACAGGAAAAGCCATAGCCTTGACTAGATGGACCTTTGTTGGCAAAGTAATGTTTCTGCTTTTCAATATGCTATCTAGGACCTTCCTTCCAAGGAGAAAGCGTCTTTTAATTTCATGGCTGCAGTCACCATCTGCAGTGATTTGGGAGCCCAAAAAAATAAAGTCTGACACCGTTTCCACTGTTTCTCCATCTATTTCCCATGAAGTGATGGGACCAGATGCCACGATCTTCATTTTCTCAATGTTGAGCTTTAAGCCAACTTTTTCAATCTCCAATTTCATTTTCATCAAGAGGCGTTTTAGTTCCTCTTCACTTTCTGCCATAAGGGTGGTGTCATCTGCATATCTGAGGTTACTGATATTTCTCCCAGCAATCTTGATTCCAGCTTGTGTTTCTTCCAGCCCAGCGTTTCTCATGATGTACTCTGCATAGAAGTTAAATAAGCAGGGTGAAAATATACAGCCTTAATGTACTCCTTTTCCTATTTGGAACCAGGCTGTTGTTCCATGTCCAGTTCTAACCAGATCTATGGGCCTTGTTTATGGGAATGGGACTTCTTTGGATCAGTGTTAAATAATGGTTCTTTGTCTGGTCATCTGAGAAGTTAGAAATTCATCACCAGAAATTAAATGAAGTATTTTAGACCTGTAAGCATTGGTCAGCCAGTTTCATGGATGTGTTCTATCTCTGCCTTTGAGTTTTCTGGGATGCAAAAAGGGATGTGAGAGGGTGAGGTAAGAGAGTGGAGTAAAAGGGAAAGTCCAGTCTCTTCTAGGCCTTGGGTAGCCTGGATATAGAGGAGAACATAGGGAAAACACTCTCCAACATAAATCACAGCAGGATCCTCTATGACCCACCTCCCAGAATACAAAAGTTGGCTGGTCCAGTCTGTTGTTCCATGTCCAGTTCTAACTGTTGCTTCCTGACCTGCATACAGATTTCTCAAGAGGCAGGTCAGGTGGTCTGGTATTCCCATCTCTTTCAGAATTTTCCACAGTTTATTGTGATCCACACAGTCAAAGTCTTTGGCATAGTCAATAAAGCAGAAATAGATGTTTTTCTGGAACTCTTGCTTTTTTGATCCAATGGATGTTGGAAATTTGATCTCTGGTTCCTATGCCTCTTCTAAATCCAGTTTGAACATTTGGTAGTTCACGGTTCACATAGTACTGAAGCCTGGCTTGGAGAATTTGAGCATTACTTTACTAGCGTGTGAAATTAGTACAATTGTGCGGTAGTTTGAGCATTTTTTGGCGTTGCCTTTCTTTGGAATTGAAATGAAAACTGACCTTTTCCAGTCCTGTGGCCACTGCTGAGTTTTCCAAATTTGCTGGCATATTGAGTGCAGCACTTTTACAGCATCATCTTTCAGGATTTTAAATAACTCAACTGGAATTCCATCACCTCCATTAGCTTTGTTCGTAGTGATGCTTTCTAACGCCCACTTGACTTCACATTCCAGGATGTCTGGCTCTCGATGAGTGATCACACCATCGTAATTATCCGGATCGTGAAGATCTTTTTTGTACAGTTCTTCTGTGTATTCTTGCCACCTGTTCTTAATATCTTCTGCTTCCATTAGGTCCATACCATTTCTGTCCTTTATCAAGCCCATCTTTCTGTGAAATGTTCCCTTGGTATCTCTAATTTTCTTGAAGAGATCTCTAGTCTTTCCCATTCTGTTGTTTTCCTCTATTTATTTGCATTGATGGCTGAAGAAGGCTTTCTTATCTCTCCTTGCTATTTAGAACTCTGCATTCAGATGCTTATATCTTTCCTTTTCTCCTTTGTTTTTTGCTTCTCTTCTTTTCACAGTTATTTGTAAGACCTCACAGACAGCCATTTTGCTTTATTGCATTTCTTTTCCATGGGGATGGTCTTGATCCCTGTCTCCTATACAATGTCACGAACCTCATTCCATAGTTCATCAGGCACTCTATTATCAGATCTAGGCCCTTAAATCTATTTCTCACTTCCACTGTATTATCATAAGGGATTTGATTTAGGTCATACCTGAATGGCTAGCGGTTTTCCCTACTTTCTTCAATTTAAGTCTGAATTGGCAATAAGGAGTTCATGATCTGAGCCACAGTCAGCTCCCAGTCTTGTCTTTGCTGACTGTATAGAGCTTCTCCATCTTTGGCTGCAAAGAATATAATCAATCTGATTTTGGTGTCGACCATCTGATGATGTCCATGTGTAGAGTCTTCTCTTGTGTTGTTGGAAGAGGGTGTTTGCTATGACCAGTGCATTTACTTGACAAAACTCTATTAGCCTTTGCTCTGCTTCTTTCAGTATATCAAGGCCAAATTTTCCTGTTACTCCAGGTATTTCTTGACTTCCTATTTTTGCATTCCAGTCCTCTATAATGAAAAGGACATTTTTTGGGGGGTGTTAGTTCTACAAGGTCTTGTAGATCTTCATAGAACCGTTCAACTTCAGCTTCTTCAGCATTACTGGTTGGGGCATAGACTTGGATTACAGTTATATTGAATGGTTTGCCTTGGAGACGAACAGAGATCATTCTGTCATTTTTGAGATTGCATCTAAGTACTGCATTTTGGACTCTTTTGATGACCATGATGGCTACTCCATTTCTTCTGAGGGATTCCTGCCCACAGTAGCAGATATAGTGGTCATCTGAGTTAAATTCACCCATTCCAGTCCATTTTAGTTCACTGATTCCTAGAATGTCGATGTTCACCCTTGCCATCTCTTTTTTGACCACTTCCAATTTGCCTTGATTCATGGACCTGACATTCCAGGTTCCTATGCAATATTGCTCTTTATAGCATCGGATGTTGTTTCTATCACCATTCACATCCACAACTGGGTATTGTTTATGCTTTGGCTCCATACCTTTATTCTTTCTGGAGTTATTTCTCCACTGATCTCCAGTAGCATATTGGGCACCTAATGACCTGGGGAGTTCCTTGTTCAGTATCCTACCATTTTGCCTTTTCATCCTGTTCATGGGGTTCTCAAGGCAAGAATACTGAAATGGCTTGCCTTTCCCTTCTCCAGTGGACCACATTCTGTCAGACTCTCCACCATGACCCGCCCGTCTTGGGTTGCCCCGTAGGCATGGCTTGGTTTCATTGAGTTAGACAAGGCTGTGTTCCTAGTGTGATTAGACTGACTAGTTTTCTGTGAGTATGGTTTCAGTGTGTCTGCCCTCTGATGCCTTCTTGCAACACCTACCTTCTTACTTGGGTTTCTCTTACCTTGGGAGTGAGGTATCTCTTCACAGCTGCTCCAGCAAAGCGCAGCCACTGCTTCTTACCTTGGATGAAGGGTATCTCCTCACCGCCACCCTTCCTGACCTTCCATATCTTGGGTATAGTAAATAATGGTGCTTGAATATTGGGGTATACATATCTTTTCAAATTAGAGTTTTTGTTTTCTTCAGATAAATACACAGGAGTAGATTGTATGGTAGTCATATTTCCGGTGTTTTGACGAAACTCCATATTGTTGTCCACAGAAACTGTGCCAATTTACATTCCTACTAACACTGTAGGAAGGTTTTGTTTTTCTCTACATCCTTGCCAACTCTTGTTATTTTTTGCGTTTTTGATAATAGCCATTCTGACTGGTGGGAGGTAATATTTCATTGTAGTTTTAGTGATATTGAGCATCTTTTCATGTGCCTGTTGGTTATCTGTATGTATTGTTTTGTGGAAAATAATTGTCTATTAATGTCTTCTGCTCATTTTTAAATTAATTCATTAATTAATTTTTGGCTGGGCTGGGTCCTCATTGCTTTGAGGGTTTTTTTTCCTACTTTCAGTGAGTGGAGGCTACTCTTCATTGTAGTGTATGAGCTTCTCATTGCAGTGGTTTCTCTTGTTGTGGAGCACAGGTTTAAGTGAAAGGAGAGCTCAGTACTTGGGGCTTGCAGGCCCTGGAGTGTCAGTTCAGCAGTTGTGATGCATAGGCTTAGTTATTCCACAGCAGGTGGAATCTTCCTGGACCAGGGATTGAACCCTTGTTTGCTTCATTGGCAGGCGGATTCTTAGCCACCAGGGAAGTTGTTCTACTGGTTGTTTAAATGGGCTATTGTACTCTTTTTTTTTTTTTTTTTCATAGTGAGTTGTATGGATTCTTTATATCAGCTGTTATCAGACATTTTTGGCACCAGAGACTGGTGTCATGGAAGACAGTTTTCCCATGGACCAGGAGATGGGAGTGGTTTCAGAATAATTCAAATGTATTATATTTATTGTGCACATTCTTTCTGTTACTATTACATCAGCCCCACCTCATATCCTCAGGCATTAGATCCCAGAATCTGGGACTCCCTGCTTTATATATTTTGGTTAGTAACCCCTTTTTTTGGATATATTGTAGGTAGATTTTTCCCAATCAGAAAGTGGCCTTTTGTTTAGTTAATGGCTTCCTTCACTATACCAAAGCTCTTAAGTTTGATTAGGTTCCATTTGTTTATTTTTGCTTTTATTTCTCTTGCCTGAAGAGACAGACACATAAAAATTTTTCTTACTCCAGGGTAAAAGAGTATACTCTGTATTTTTTTTCCCCCTAGGATTGTTCTGGTTTTAGTTTCTCTGTCTTGTGTTTCAGTCTGTAATCAATTTTGGTTTAGTTTTATATATGGCATGAGAAAATGTTTATGTTTTATTTTTCTATGTGTAGTTGTCCAGTTTCCCTAATACCACTTATTAAAGAGACACTCTTTTACCTATTGTATATTCTTGTCTCTGTTAAAATGTTTATATGTGTGTGGGTTTACTTCTGTACTCTGTTTTGTTCCATTGATTTATGTGTATGTTTTTGCACCAGTATCGTACTGTTTTGAATTATATAGTTTGTAGGATGGTTTGAAGTTAGAGAGCATGATGCTGTCAGATTTGTCCTTTATTCAAGATTGCTTTGGCTACCCAGGGCTTTTTGTGTTTCTATACACATTTTAGGATCATATGTTCTAGTTCTGTGAAATATGCCATGGGTATTTTTCTTGAATTCTGTGGGATTTTGTTGAATCTGTAGATTGCTTTGGGCAGTATAGACATTTAAAAAGTACTAATGCTTTCAATCCGACAACATGAGATAGCTTTCCATTTATTTACTTGTCTTCAACTTTTTTCATCAGTGTCTTAGGTTTTTCAGAGTACAACAGATCTTTCATCTCCTTAATTAAATTTATTCCTTGCTATTTTTTTTCTTTTTGACTTGATAGTAAATGAGTTTATATTCTTGAGTTCTCTTTGTGATCATTCACTATTAAAGTATAGAAATGCAACAGACTTCTGTATATTAATCTTCTATCCTGCAACTTTACTATATTCATTTTTTCTAACAGTTTTTTGGTGGTGTTATTTAGGATTCACTGTAAATATTATCACATCAATTGCAAATAGTGACAGTTCTACTTCTTCCCTTTCAATTTGGATGTCATTTGTTTCTTTTTCTTAACTGATTGGAAGTCTTATGACTAGAACTTACTGTATTGAATACTGTGTTGAATAGAAATGGCAAGAGGGAGTATCCTTGTTTTGTTCCTCATACTAGAAGAAATGCTTTCAGCTTTTACCATCGACTATGATGTTAGCTGTAGGCTTGTCATAAATGATTTACATTATGTTGAGATATGTTGTTTCTATACCAATTTAGTTGAGAATTTTTCATGAATAGGTGCTGCGTTTTACTCTGACATAAATCACAGCAGGATTTTCTATGACCCACCTCCCAGAGAAATGAAATGAAAGCAAAAATAAACAGATGGAAACTAATTAAACTTAAAAGCTTTTGCACAATGAAGGAAACTACAGCAAGGTGAAAAGAGAGCCTTCAGAATGGGAG
This sequence comes from Aepyceros melampus, assembly GCA_006408695.1. NCBI lineage: Eukaryota > Metazoa > Chordata > Mammalia > Artiodactyla > Bovidae > Aepyceros > Aepyceros melampus. The sequence goes on from SJXQ01005232.1 coordinate 61,240, forward strand.
AAAATAGTAGCAAATGAAACAAAGACAAAGAATTAATCTCAAAAATATACAAGCAGGTCATGCAACTCAACAGCAGAAAAATAAATGACCCAATCAAAAAATGGGCCAAAGAACTAAATAGACTTTTCTCCAAAGAAGACATACAGATGGTTTTTCCTGTGTTCATGTATTGATGTGAGAGTTGGACTGTGAAGAAGGCTGAGCACCGAAGAATTGATGCTTTTGAACTGTGGTGTTGGAGAAGACTCTTGAGAGTCCCTTGGAGTGCAGGGAGATCCAACCAGTCTATCTGAAGGAGATCAACCCTGGGATTTCTTTGGAAGGAATGATACTAAAGGTGAAGCTCCAGTACTTTGGCCACCTCATGCAGAGTTGACTCATTGGAAAAGACCCTGATGCTGGGAGGGATTGGGGGCAGGAGGAGAAGGGGACGACCGAGGATGAGATGGCTGGATGGCATCACAGACTCAATGGACGTGTGTCTGAGTGAACTTTGGGAGTTGCAGATGGACAGGGAGGCCTGGCGTGCTGCGATTCATGGGGTCACAAAGAGTCGGACACGACTGAGCAACTGAACTGAACAAACACATGAAAAGATGCTTAACATCATTCATTATCAGAGAAATGCAAATCAAAACCACAGTTAGGTACCATCTCATGCTCAGAATGGCTGCTATCAAAACTTCTACAAACAATAAATGCTGGAGAGGGTGTGGAGAAAAGGGAACCCTCTTACACTGATGAAGGGAATGCAAACTAGTACAGCCACTATGGAGAACAGTGTGGAGATTCCTTAAAAAAACTGGAAATAGAACTGCCATTTGACTCAGCAATACTACTGCTAGGCATACACTCTGAGGAAACCAGAAATGAAAGAGACACGTGTACCCCAATGTTCATCACAGCACTGTTTACAATAGCAAAGACATGGAAGCAACCTAGATGTCCATTGTCAGAGGAATGGATAAGAAAGCTGTGGTACATATACACAGTGGAATATTACTCAGCTATTAAAAAGAACACATATGAATCAGTTCTAATGAGTTGGATGAAACTGGGGCCTATTATACAGAGTGAAGTAAGTCAGAAAGAAAAACACCAACATAATATATTCACACACATACACACACACATATAATTTAAAAAGATGGTAATGGTAGCCCTATATGTGAGACACCAAAAGAGACACAGATACAAAGAACAGACTTTTAGACTCTGTGAGAGAAGGCGAGGGTGAGATGATTTGAGAGAATAGCATTGAAACATGTGTATTACTGTATGTGAAATAGATGACCAGTCCGAGTTCAATGCTGAAACAGGGCACTCAAAGCCGGTGCACTAGGACAACCGTGAAGAGATGGGTGGGGAGGGAGGTGGGAGGAGGGTTCAGGATGGGGGACACATGTACACCCGTGGCTGATTCATGTCAGTGTATGCAGAAACCACTACAATATTGTGAAGTAATTAGCTTCCAGTTAGTTAGTTAGTTAAGTCACTCAGTCGTGTCCGAGTCTTTGCGACCTGGTGGACTGTAGCCCACCAGGCTCCTCCATACATGGGATTCTCCAGGCAAGAATACTGGAGTGGGTTGCCATTTCCTTCTCCAGAGCTTCCAGTTAAAGTAAATAAATTAATTTTTTAAAAAGATGTTGAGTTTTGTCAACATATTGATTTTTCTGTATCTATTGAGGTGATAGATAGAGTGCCTGATGAACTATGGAATGAGGTTCGTGACATTGTACAGGAGATAGGGATCAAGACCATCCCCATGGAAAAGAAATGCAAAAAGGCAAAATGGCTGTCTGGGGAGGCCTTACAAATAGCTATGAAAAGAAGAGAAGCAAAAAGCAAAGGAGAAAAGGAAAGATATAAGCATCTGAATGCAGAGTTCCAAAGAATAGCAAGAAGAGATAAGAAAGCCTTCTTCAGCAATCAATGTAAAGAAATAGAGGAAAAGAACAGAATGGGAAAGACTAGAGATCTCTTCAAGAAAATTAGAGATACCAAGAGAACATTTCATGCAAGGATGGGCTCGATAAAGGACAGAAATGGTCTGGACCTAACAGAAGCAGAAGATATTAAGAAGAGGTGGCAAGAATACACGGAAGAACTGTACAAAAAAGATCTTCATGACCCAGATAATCATGATGATGTGTTGACTAATCTAGAGCCAGACATCTTGGAATGTGAAGTCAAGTGGGCCTTAGAAAGCATCACGACGAACAAAGCTAGTGGAGGTGATGGAATTCCCGTTGAGCTGTTTCAAATCCTGAAAGATGATGCTGTGAAAGTGCTGCACTCAATTTGCCAGCAAATCTGGAAAACTCAGCAGTGGCCACAGGACTGGAAAAGGTCAGTTTTCATCCCAATTCCAAAGAAAGGCAATGCCAAAGAATGCTCCAACTACCGCACAATTGCACTCATCTCACATGCTAGTAAAGTAATGCTCAAAATTCTCCAAGCCAGACTTCAGCAATATGTGAACCGTGAACTCCCTGATGTTCAAGCTGGTTTTAGAAAAGGCAGAGGAACCAGAGATCAAATTGCCAACATCCGCTGGATCATGGAAAAAGCAAGAGAGTTCCAGAAAAACATCTATTTCTGCTTTATTGATTATGCCAAAGCCTTTGACTGTGTGGATCACAGTAAACTGTGGAAAATTCTGAAAGAGATGGGAATACCAGACCACTTGACCTGCCTCTTGAGAAATCTGTATGCAGGTCAGGAAGCAACAGTTAGAACTGGACATGGAACAACAGACTGGTTCCAAATAGGAAAAGGAGTACGTCAAGGCTGTATATTGTCACCCTGCTTATTTAACTTATATGCAGAGTACATCATGAGAAATGCTGGACTGGAAGAAACACAAGCTGGAATCAAGATTGCTGGGAGAAATATCAATAATCTCAGATATGCAGATGACACCACCCTTATGGCAGAAAGTGAGGAGGAGCTAAAAAGCCTCTTGTTGAAAGTGAAAGAGGAGAGTGGAAAAGTTGGCTTGAAGCTCAACATTCAGAAAACGAAGATCATGGCATCTGGCCCCATCACTTCATGGGAAATAGATGGGGAAACAGTAGAAACAGTGTCAGACTTTGTTTTTTTGGGCTCCAAAATCACTGCAGATGGTGACTGCAGCCATGAAATTAAAAGGCGCTTACTCCTTGGAAGAAAAGTTATGACCAACCTAGATAGTATATTCAAAAGCAGAGACATTACTTTGCCGACTAAGGTCCGTCTAGTCAAGGCTATGGTTTTTCCTGTGGTCATGTATGGATGTGAGAGTTGGACTGTGAAGAAGGCTGAGCGCCGAAGAATTGATGCTTTTGAACTGTGGTGTTGGAGAAGACTCTTGAGAGTCCCTTGGACTGCAAGGAGATCCAACCAGTCCATTCTGAAGGAGATCAACCCTGGGATTTCTTTGGAAGGAATGATGCTAAAACTGAAGCTCCAGTACTTTGGGCACCTTATGCGAAGAGTTGACTCATTGGAAAAGACCCTGATGCTGGGAGGGATTGGGGGCAGGAGGAGAAAGGGACGACCGAGGATGAGATGGCTGGATGGCATCACAGACTCAATGGACGTGAGTCTGAGTGAACTCCGGGAGTTGGTGATGGACAGGGAGGCCTGGCGTGCTGCGATTCATGGGGTCGCAAAGAGTCGGACACGACTGCGCGACTGAACTGAACTGAACTGAACTGATTGAGGTGATTGTATAATATCTATCACTTGTCTTGTTGATGTGGTGTGTCATGTTGGTTTGAAGATACTGAACCATCCTTGCATTCTTGGAATAAATCCCACTTGATATATGATCCTTTTAATGTATTGTTGAAATCAGTTACCTAATATTTTGTTGAGGATATTTACATCTATGTTCATCAAGGATATTGGCTTGTATTCCCCACCCCCCTTTAGTTGGATTTTTATTTGGTTTTAGTATCTGAATAATGAGACCTCATGGAATGAGTTTGGAAGTGTGTTCCTTTCTAACCTTTTAAAATAATTTGAGAGGCTTATATTTTAATTCTTCTTTGAATGTTTGATAGGATTCCCATATGAAGCTATCTGGTCCTGGATTTTGTTGGGAGCTTATTGATTACTGGTTCAATATAATTCCTAGTAATTGGTTCTCCTGTTTGGGACTTTTTGGCTTCTTGGACCTGGGGTATCTGTTTCCTTCTTCAGATTAGGGAAATTTCAGCCATTATCTCATCAGACACATTTTCTGCCCTTCTTTCTCTTCTCATTCTGGGACCCCCCCCTAAATGTGAATGTTGGTATATCTTATATCACAGAATTCCCTTAAAATATCTTGACTAATGTTTTTTTCTTTTTGCTCTTTAATTTAGATGATTTCTACTCTTTTTTTCAGGTCACTTATAGGTTCTTCTGTATCACCTAAGGACTTCCCTGGTGTCTCAGAGGTTAATCACCTAATCTGCTGTTGATTCTTTTTATTGAATTTTTCCTTTCAGTCATTGAACTCTTCACCTCTGGTTATTTTTTTACATTTTCTAATTCTTTATTGGGGTTGTGACTGTCTTTCTCTTTTTTTTTTTTTCCCCCTAAATTCATTTTTTATGGCAATGGTTTTGAATTCTTCATCAGGTAACTTGCTATCTGTTTCATTATGTCATTATGTGTTTTTTTCCCCCTGGTTTTCCTCCTATTTTTTGTTTGAAATATATTCCTCTGTCTTCTCATTATGTTTGACTTTTTTTCTGTCTGTATGAAATTAGATGAAACAATTATTTACCTAGTCTGGGAGATGTATCCTTTTGTGGAAGCATCCTTGTATGTAGGCTGTGTATGCCCAGTGGCTTTGGTAGGAGGGCTGGATCTGAAGCCAGTGTGGGTTGGGACTTTTCCCTGGGTATACTGGGCCATCACCTTAGCAAGGATGAGCTGGAGTTGTGGTAGAACAGAGCTTCTTCCAGCGTGCACTGGTGGTTGCTGCCTTAGTGGGGGCAGACCTGGAACCTGAGGGGATAGTGCTGGAGCCCAGTGTCAGCTGTGACTTCTCTTTGGGTTTGCTGGCAGCTGTCTTGGTGGAAGTAGGGTGGGATGTTAGAGTCAGAAACTGGTACAGGATGTGGGACATTTTGGGATGGTCTTGACAATCCAGCTAGAGCACCAGGCACTTTTTCACTTTACTACCACTGCACTGAAGCTTGGAGTGAGTAAGGATGTATGTGCATTCTTTAAAACCTCCCTACAGCTCTTTGGTTCTCCTAGTTGTAAGCTCCACTTTTTCCTCAGTACTAGACTCCAGGGCTGGGGTTCCCAATGTGGGGATTGAACCTCTTGCTCCTTAGGGATAGTTTGTGATATCCCCTAGTTTCCAATATCCTCTTTTGGCTTATTGCTGGTGCTGTGGGTCATGACCAGTTCATTTCTCTTCACCTCCATTTTGCTTTTTTTTTTATATCCTTAGTTGTAAAAGAGCCATTCCACTAATCTTAAGGTCATTCTCAAAGGGAGAGTTGTTATATATCTAGCTTTATTTTGATGTGTTCATGGAAGGAGTTGACCTTAGGGTCCTCCTACTTCACTATCTTGAGACCATCTTTTCCTAATGGCTTATTTTCTAAAGTAACCTCTCCCCAAATGACTAATTCATACTATTTCGAACATTTAAGAAAGCTCATTTTAACTTTGTTTCAATTTCCCTAATAAATAGTTGGTATTCCCTGACGTTTTGCTTCTAAAATCCTTAAATTATTATAAAATTACAATGGGAACACCTGGAGTTGTTAATCACTTTATTGTCATGGATGCAAATTAAAGGTCGATTTAACATTTTCCAGCTGTGATATTTTCAAGAATTCAACATTTACTCCAGCCTCCCCTATCTCTTCTTTCTGTTGCCATTTTCAAAATCTCTTCCACTGAACTCCCCTGTTCCATCCATCCCTTCCCCCTCAATACAGTCCTTCCAAGTAATAAATCAGCGAACAGAAAACATTAACCATGCTGGAGAGGGTACTTGTAGGGTATACACCAGTGAATGAATGTATGAACTCGATGGAATTTTACAAATCTGCTAAAAGACATGAAAGCTTAGTTCAGAAACAAGTAATACTTGAAGACAATGACAGTGATATGATTCTTTCCAATTATGTAATTTGTCCCATGTTTAGAATGTGTAATCTGTTGTATTATTAGATTTTCACTTTGTTTTATGAATGTGGAGAAGCTAATTTTTTAACATTTAAGTAATCATAACATAGAATATTTGCATTAAATCCATTTGAATAGTAAAAATGCATCTTGTACTGAAATAGTTATGCTGGAAAGTAACAAGAAATATAAAGGCGAGGAGAAAATTCTTACTGTTTTAATAGAGTTGCTGTTGATTTTGGTGTTTCTCTTTTATATCACATAGTATATAGTTACGTGATACTTATTTGAAATCTTATTTGTGTATCTCCTGTTAGTTTTAAAAACCACTTAATTCATTAAAAAATATTGTAGAAATGAGCTACAATTTAAATAATTAATTATTTAAAGCCATATCTTCTCAAAAATTAAGTAATACTTCCTCAGAAAAAGTTGGGAATTTATGGTTTTTCTGTTTATTTCCCAGATTGCATTCTAAAAAAATTTAATAAATATCAAATTATCCCCTTGAAAGGGTTTACAAAGTTTCAGTAGTAGATTGTTTGTTTCTATTTAACTGCCCTTTTTATATCATTTAGACATATACAGGTGATACTGAAAATAATTATCAAGTGGTTTGACGTGAGCACTAGATCAATTCTGTCTCTACTTCCCCATATCCACATCAGAAAAATATGTCTTTATTTAACATCTTTGGTTCCTGATGATTTGAACTCTACATTATATATATTATTATATATATATGAAGGAGTTTCATGTTAATATAATTTCAAGGGGGAAAAAAGAAAAAGTGACCCTTTAGATAGTTGCTATGATTGGGAAATAGGGAGTAAACATCAAAGCATCGCATTTTCATTATTTGATTTACATTTTTATCTCCTTATTTGCCAATTCTCTGTTATGAACTTACTAATATTTTAAGAAGTCAGGGTGGATCTTGTGACATCATTGTGTGGTTTGATGCTTAGGGAACTTTTGAACTAGGTAATTACGACAGGAAGTATTAAATTCTGGTTGCTAAGAGGCACAAAAGAAGGCTGGATGAAGGTCAATGAAGATCCCCCTATTTTTTACACAGTTTTAAACTGTTAATTCTGAAAAACCAATGCTTGTTTATTTCTGTTCAATCTACTTCACTATCATAGAAAATCATTACAGAAAACATTTGCAGCCTCAGAATTGCAGGAGATTTTATACTGTCTGCACTACAGTAACATATTACTTGGCTCATTGCACTAAAGATTGCTGTCTAGATGATTCTAGGGAAAAAAGTAAAAATATGTGTAATGATGTGCATAGAATATTAATGTAATCTAAGTCATTTATTCTTGCTTATGGAGAATTTTTAAAGAAATAAACTATATTTTAGAAAGGAAAGGCATCTAGAGAAAAGGTAAATGATGAATTTTAAATAGTTCAGGATACTAAGATGTGCAAAATTGTTTTGGAACATGCTATGGTTTATTGGAAAGTAATAGTATACTTTCTATATACTGATTGCACTTTAGAAAATGTGCTAAAGTAGGAAGTCTAAGCATTTTGTTACATTCCAAGTTGACCACAGGAATTGATTTTTGCTAAACAATATTATGGATTCACTTGTGAAAACTAATCTTGCTACTGGCAAAAATTACTGGGAAATAAACGAACAGTATAATTTCATAAAACGTTTTGAGGACAGCAAACTAATGTATCCTACCATTACTTGTTTAATTCCATATAAACTGTGGATTTATAATGTTTACTGGAAATAAATTTTGAATGAGAATTGGGTCTGTTCTTTATGAGCTTTGAGAAATACTATGAATGATCTGGAGCTCAGTTTCCCAGTCTTTAAAGTTAGGATGAATATACTCATATCATAGAGTTTTCGATTATAAGGCATTGCCTGTGTGTGTGTGTGTGCACGTGCATACATGCACGCATGTGTGTTAAATCGTGTCTGACTTTTTGCAATCCCGTTGACTATAGCCTGCTGGGATCTCTGTCGATGGAGTTTTCCAGGCAAGGATACTGGTGAGGGCTGGCGTTTTCTTCTTCAGGGGATCTTCCCAACCCAGGGATTAAACCTATATCTCTTGTGTCCCTTGCACTGGCATGGGGCTCTTTACCAGCTGAACCACAGGGGACGCCCCAATACATTGCCTACCAGCCTTATTTGCTTACACTCATTGAACTTGACTAGTGGAGTAGAAGTTGTGTCTGTGAGATGTATAAGTTATATTAAGTGATTTTACGATCCCTCAAACTCTCATAGTTATGGTTTCTCATGTAGGTGCTTCTCCTTTCATTGCTTCTGTGATGGGAGATCATTCTCAACATTTACTACTCACGTTTCTTCCATGGCTGCCCATGTACTACTTTCTGTGTTGGATAGACATTTTATCACTTATCACTGCGCCCAGTGCACCTCAACTATCTGTGGGGAAGAACCAGTTGGTGCTTGCCTTTGACACAGCATGGAACAACACGTTTATGAAATATGACAAAAATTAATTTCTAGAGAGGAAAAACTAAACTAAAACAGAAAGACATTGAAAATATGTCTTCAAACCATGTATTGTTAAATATAACAGACACAGAATTACTCAATCATATTGTTAAAAACTCTTACATTTTTACTCTGAATGTTTTCTCTTCACGGATATGTAATAGCAGTTCAGAAACTGAGCCAGGTCTGGGGACCACAACTCGAATAGCTCTACTCTCAAGCCTAGACTAATTTTCTAGACCGCAGCGTCAACATCACCTGGGAACTTATTTAAAAAGCACATTTTAGGCCCCTCTAAGACCTACTGAGTCAAATACTCTGGGCCTGGTTCCCCTCCCAGCTACCCCTGTTGAGCAAGTCCTCCTGGTGACTCTGGTGCAGACTAACGGTTGAAAAATGTGGCTTTTCCCTTTGTCTTCTATTCTGTTTCATTCATTGTTGTTGTCTATTTGCTAAGTTGTGTCTGACACTTTTGCGACCCCATGGTTGGTAGCCTGTCAGCTCTGTCCATAGGATTTTCCAGGCAAGAATACTGGAGTGGGTTGACATTTCCTTCTCTGGGATGTCTTCCTGAGCCAGGGATCAGACTTCTGTCTCCTGATTGGCAGGCTGATTCTTTACCACTGAGCTGCCTGGGAAGCCTCTTTCTTTCAATTACTTGCCTTTAAATCTGCGCTGTAATCCTCTGGGACTTGACTCCTGCTAACATGATAGTAGTTAACTGCAATGTACTTGGGGATGAGAGTAAGGGTGAGGGGTACAACTGAACATTTGGAAGACAATCCAGGTCTAAGAGTTGATTCCAACTTGAGAATTTGAGTCACTGTGATCGTACATCCACGTAATTGATTTGGAACAGATAGTTCCTTTTTATGGCAGTTGTCCTCATTTTAGTATAAGTATTATTTTATTTTTATTTTAAAGTTAGCCTTCATATCTAAGGAATACTGATGTATCAAGTTTATAATTAGTGGTTATACTTCATTGTGAAGGAAGTATTTATATATTGGAAAGCAAAAGGGGACTATGATGAAGTGTAAGTCTTCATTATTCTGTATATTTTTATCAATTTGCTTTTGTATTCACAGTGAGAGGGCTTCTTTTGTGGCTCAGCTGGTAAAGAATCCGCCTGCAATGCCAGAGACCTGGGTTTGATCTCTGGGATGGGAAGGTCCCCTGGTGAAGGGAAAGGCTACCCACTCCAGTATCCTGGCCTGGAGAATTCCATGGACTGTATAGTCCATGGGGTGGCAAAGAGTTAGACACGACTGAGCGACTTTCACTTTCACTTTACAATGAGGTGTACATCTTTGATAATTAAAATGGATAGTTGAAAACATGTGTAGCTCACTTTCACTTCGCCTATGTATTTCCTGAGAAAGTGAGAGGGGAAAAAGTGCTTCATTTTTACCATATGGTTCTTAAAATTGCGGGGTGAGGTGAATATATGTGTAAGTGCTCAGTTGTTCTGTCGTGTCCAACTCCTTAAAACCCCACAGACTGTAGCCTACCAGGTTCCTCCATCCATGGAAATTCCTAGGCAAGAATATTGGACTGGGCTGCATTTCCTTTTCCAAGGGATTTTCCAGGCCCAGGGATTGAACCTGTGTCTCTTGTGTCTCTTACACTGACAGTCAGATTATTTACCGGTGTGCCACCTGGGAAGACCAGGTGAATATACATATCTGTGTATATCCCTATCTATATATGTTTATGTAGATATATTTCTTTAAGAAAAAAAATAAAGGCTGATCAAAAGAGGAAAGGGAAATTATCAGACACTAGAAGAGTCTAAGAAAAGTGAGAGAAGTGAGTGTCAAAAACACCTTATAGGCCAGATTTAGAACAGGATAAAATATTCTCATAAAAATTGGAGAACATTTATTCTTTTGAAGGATATAACATATTTACAAATATTGAACTTGCACTGCAGGATAAATTAAGTCCCAAAACACTTGAAAGAATTTATATCATTTGGAAAATTCAGGCAGGGGTCAAACTAAACATAAGTAAATAGCCATATTTTTTAAAAAGAAAAAAGAAAGCTATGTGCCTAGTATATATTGTCCAGAGACCTGAGATGAAGACGAAGACCTAATTGCCTTTGTGTGGGTGGGCAAGTGAGTGAAACAGCCAAGTAGGATTACTACTGCACTTTGCTTGTTCTCCATCCCACAGGGCCTTGTGAGACGTCTCATAAAACGTCTTTCAAAACTCTCCACTTTGGAGGCATTATCACATCTGCATCTGTGGGTGGCATCGTCAGGGCCCTCCCTTTACACTCCAATCAGTAATGTCACACCTGCACACAGCTTGACAAAGCCTCCACTGTCCTGTCTGCCTCCTCTGTGGCTATAGTAAGAGATGAGCCTGACAGGATTTGCAATGGAGATGGAGACGGGTCTGAAGGAATGTTCTGTTCAGTCGCTCAGTGATGTCTGACTCTTTGCGACCCCACCGACTGCAGCCCGCCAGGCCTCCCTGTCCATCACCAACTCCCAGCGCTTTCTCAAACTCATGTCCATCGAGTCGGTGATGCCATCCAACCATCTGATCCTCTGTTGTCCCCTTCTCCTCCTGCCTTCAATCTTTCCCAGCATCAGGGTCTTTTCCAGTGGGTCTGCTCTTTGCATCAGGTGGCCAAAGTATTGGAGCTTCACCTTCAGCATCAGTCCTTGCAATGAATTTCAGGATTGGTTTCCTTTAGGATTGAGTGGTTTGTTGGGAAGTACAAATGATGAGACTTTTTGAAATCTCTTGGATATAAGGGAGAGAATAATACTGGGGAAAGTCTGTGGATAATGCTTAATTTATTGAGCTGCATAGTGTTTTATTTGGCTTTATATTTTACATATCATGAATATTTCATTTGTATGAAATAGTTATAATAATTTTAAGCAAAGTAATGTAAAGATTCTTCTTCAGAACTCCCCCATTTGCACAGATAAATTTCCACATAAACTTTACTATTATTTTGGTGATTTAAAAGTGTTCTGGTTGGGATTTTATTGAAATCATATTGAGCATTATAACTCACTGGAGAAAACCATTATCTGGTTTTCAAAAACTTTATCCCTTTAAGAAATCTTCATACTGTTCTCCATAGTGGCTGTATGTTGTTCCTGTTCATAGTGGCCTCATTGTTCAGGTTTCCTTTCTGTGTTTTCCTGGAGAGTCTTAAATTCTTCTGTAGATATATTCTGCACATCTTTGTTAAGATTTTTCTTAAGATTTTAATATTTAGTATTGTCATTATAAGTGGAATCCTTTAGCTCACTGTTTCAAACAGAAAGACCACATCTTGATGTATTAGTTCTGTAATAAGCTATCAGTTTGATTCTCTTATTTTTTCTGATTTATTTCATTCAATTTAGATTGGCTAGCATATCATTTTTAACTGTAATTTTGTTGAGGAAGATTTTTTTTTTGACTACAGGATAATTACTTCATAATATTGTGATGGTTATTGCCATACATCAACATGAATCAGCATTAGGTACACATATGTCCCCTCCCTCTTGAACACCCCTTCCATCTCCCTCCCCATCTCACCCCCTTAGGTTGTCATAAAGCCATGGCTTTAGGTTCCCTGCATCATTTATTGAATTCCCACTGGCTATCTATTTTACATATGGTAATGTATATGTTTCAGTGCTATTCTCTCATATCATCTCACCCTCTCCTTTTCTCAACGTGTCCAAAATGTCTATGTCTCCTTTGCTACCTTGCAGGTAGGATCATCACTTCTACCCTTCTAGATTCCATCAGTTCAGTTCAATTCAGTCACTCAGTTGTGTCTGACTCTTTGCGACCCCATGAATCGCAGCACACCAAGCCTCCCCATCCATCACCAACTCCCAGAGTTCACTCAGACTTGAGTCCATCGAGTCAGTGATGCCATCCAGCATCTCATCCTCTGTCGTCCCCTTCTCCTCCTGCCCCCAATCCCTCCCAGCATCAGGGTCTTTTCCAATCAGTCAACTCTTCGCATGAGGTGGCAAAAGTTCTGGAGTTTCAGCTTTAGCACCATACCTTCCAAAGAAATCCCAGGGCTATCTCTTTCAGAATGGACTGGTTGGATCTCCTTGCAGTCCAAGGGACTCTCAAGCGTCTTCTCTAACACCACAGTTCAAAAGCATCAATTCTTCAGTGCTCAGCTTTCTTCACAGTCCAACTCTCACATCCATACATGACCACTGGAAAAACCATAGCCTTGACTAGACGGATCTTTGTTGACAAAGTAATGTCTCTGCTTTTCAATATGTTATATGCATTAATATACAATATTTGTCTTTCTGTTTCTGATTTACTTCACTCTGTATAATAGGCTTTATGTTCATCCTCCTCATTAGAACTGACTCAAATATGCTCCTTTTTATAGCTGAGGAATATTCCATTGTGTATATGTACCACAATTTCATTATACATTCATGTGTTGATGGACATCTAGGTTGCTTCCATGTCCCAGCTATTGTAAATAGTGTTGCAATGAACACAGAAGTACCTGTGTCTTTTTCAGTTCTGGTTTCCTCAGGGTGTATGCCCAGTAGTGGGATTGCTGGGTCATATGCAGAGTACATCATGAGAAATGCTAGACTGGAAGAAACACAAGCTGGAATCAAGATTGCTGAGAGAAATATCAATAACCTCAGATATGCAGATGACACCACCCTTATGGCAGAAAGTGAAGAGGAACTAAAAAGCCTCTTGATGAAAGTGAAAGAGGAGAGTGAAAAAGTTGGCTTAAAGCTCAACATTCAGAAATGAAGATCATGGCATCTGGTCCATCACTTCATGGGAAATAGATGGGGAAACAGTGGAAACAGTGTCAGACTTTATTTTTTGGGGCTCCAAAATCACTGCAGATGGTGATTGCAGCCATGAAATTAAAAGACCCTTACTCCTTGGAAGGAAAGTTATGACCAACCAGATAGCATATTCAAAAGCAGAGACATTACTTTGCCGACTAAGGTCCTTCTAGTCAAGGCCATGGTTTTTCCTGTGGTCATGTATGGATGTGAGAGTTGGACTGTGAAGAAGGCTGAGTGCCAAAGAATTGATGCTTTTGAACTGTGGAGTTGGAGAAGACTCGAGAGTCCCTCGGACTGTAAGGAGATCCAACCAGTCCATTCTAAAGTATATCGGTCCTGAGTGTTCATTGGAAGGAATGATGCTAAAGCTGAAACTCCAGTACTTTGGCCACCTCATCTGAAGAGTTGACTCATTGGAAAAGATTCTGATGCTGGGAGGGATTGGGGGCAGGAGGAGAAGGGGACAGTAGAGGATGAGATGGCTGGATGGCATCACCTACTCTATGGACGTGAGTTTGAGTGAACTCGGGGGGTTTTCATGGGGTCGCAAAGAGTCGGACACAACTGAGTGACTGAACTGAACTGAACTGTATGTCTTCTTTTGAGAAATGCCTGTTTAGATCTTCTGTCACTTTTTGATTGGGTTGTTTGTTTTTCTGCTACTGACTTGCATGAGCAGCTTGTATATTTTGGAGATTAATTCTTTGTTCAGTTGTTTCATTTACTATCAACTCCCATTCTGAGAGTTGTCTTTTTACCTTGCTTATAGTTTCCTCTGTTGTGCAAAAGCTTTTAAGTTTAATTGGGTCCCATTTGCTTATTTTTTTTTTTCCATTATACTATTCTATATATACATCATACAGTCATGGAGGATCTTGCTAAGGTTTATGTTAGAGAATGTTCTACCTGTTTTTGTAGAGAAATATTTTACAATTTTGGAAGTACAAACATGAGGATGTTGTTCATTGCTCAGTCGCTAAGTTGTGTCCAACTCTTTGCAACCCCGTGGACTATAGCCATCAGGCTTCCCTGTCCTACACTATCTCCTGGAGTTTGCTCAAACTTATGTCTATGAAGTCCGTAATGACCTCCAACCATCTCGTCTTCTGTTTCCCACTCCTCCGCTTGCCCTCAAGTTTCCCAGCACCATGGTCTTTCTAATGAGTTGGCTCTTTGCATCAGGTGGTCAAAATGTTGGAGCTTCAGCTTCAGTATTAGTCCTTCCAATGAATATTCAGGTTTGATTTCCTTTAGGATTGACTGGTTTGATCTCCTTGCTGTCCAAGGGACTCTCGAGAGTCTTCTCCACCACCACAGTTTGAAAGCATCAATTCTTTGGTGCTCAGCCTTTTTTATGGTCTGTGAGGTAGCAATTGTTTTGTCACTTAGTTATTAAGGAGATGACCCACAGCTTCTTGAGCATGTAATGCAAGAGAATCTTACTTCAAGGAAGAATTACTATAGATGATAAGTTCTGATTTTAATGCTGCCATTAGAATTGCAAATATACCTCCATTGCATTTGCCAGTTTTGATTCTTTTTAGTTTAAAAGTAAGTCAGACACAAAATACCCTTTTAAGAAATCAGATTTATTCACCACATACTTGTTTAAATAGATGAATAGTGGTTCCATTAACACCTTTAGTTAAAATTGTTGAAAGCAACTAACTTGAATTTGTTTTAATCTGAGCAGATATGCTTTATGATTTGTGCAAGGATGTAGCTCTTAACACCAACCTGAGGTAGCTTATGGATCTTATGGAAAATGGTCCTACACCAGCAGGATAAAGGTCAAGTTCTTTGTCATGTGCTTGGATTTAAAATATTACCCTTTGGCCAGTCATTGGGGAGTAATTGAAATAATAACTTAAATCAATTAAACACCCCTTAAAAATAATCTGGCAGAGAAGGCAATGGCACCCCACTCCAGTACTCTTGCCTGGAAAATCCCATGGATGGAGGAGCCTGGTGGGCTGCAGTCCATGGGGTAGCTAGGAGTCGGACAATACTGAGTGACTTCACTTTCACTTTTCACTTTCATGCATTGGAGAAGGAAATGGCAACCCGTTCCAGTGTTCTTGCCTGGAGAATCCCAGGGACAGGTGAGCCTGGTGGGCTGCCATCTCTAGGGTCAGACAGAGTCAGACACGACTGAAGCAACTTGCAGCAGCAACAGCAAAAATAATCTGGAATGAGATTCACATCTTGTTTCAAATATATTTTACTTGTGGATTATATTTATTCTTGGAAAATTATTGAGAAATCATTTTCACCTTTCAAATGACACATGATGTACAACTGAATACAGTTTCATACCCTAGTGACTTGGAGTCTGAGGAATTCCTGTAATTCAAGCTATTATTTTTCTATTGCTTTGACCTCAAAACTTTTGAGGTGATAGCTTCCCTGTAGCTAAATGGTAAAGAACCCACCTGTTAATGCAGGTGACTCGAGTTCCATGCCTGGTTTTGGGACATCCCCTGGAGAAGAAAATGACAATTCACTTCAGTAATCTTGCCTGGAGAATTCCATGGACAGAGGAGCCTGGGAGGTTGCAAAGAGTCAGACATGACTAAGCGACTAACACCTTCACTTTCATGAATAGAATGTAGAGTTATTTTTAATGTATTTTGCAACTATTTATTTGGAATTAAAATGTGCCAGACATTGTGATAAGTTGCTGCTGCTGCTGCAGCTAAGTCACTTCAGTCGTGTCCGACTCTGTGCAACCTCATAGATGGCAGCCCACCTGGCTCTCGCGTCCCTGGGATTCTCCAGGCAAGAATACTGGAGTGGGTTGCCATTTCCTTCTCCAATGCATGAAAGTGAAAGTGAAGTCGTGTCCGACTCCTAGCGATCCTGTGGACTGCAGCCTACCAGGCTCCTCCATCCTGGGTTACAAGGGATTATACAAATAAGACGTTTTAAACAATTTACAGTTCAGAAGATGTTAAATTTAGGCACATAGGGCAAATAATAATATAAGCTGTGGGAAAGCAAGTGTACTGGAAGACAACTATTTATTTATTTGTATTAAAAACATAAGATGGCCATTCAAATCTAAACAAGTTACCCAAATTCGTTCCTTTTTATGGCTGAGTAGTGTTCCATTGTATATGTGGCATGTTTTGTTTGTCCATTCCTCTGAAGATGGACATTTAGGTTGCTTTTATGTCCTGGCTATGTGAATAGTGTTGCAATATGCATTGTCTTTTGGAACTCTGGTTGTTGTATTTTTAGTTTTTTAAAGACTCTCCATATTGTTCTTCATAGTGGCTATATCATGTCATACAGAGTGAAGTAAATCAGAGAAAAACAAATATCATATATTAATGAATATATGTGGAATCTAGAAAAATGGTATAGATGATCTTATTTGCAAAGCAGAAATAAAGACACAGATGAGAACAAACATGGACACTGGGGGTGGGTGAGATAAATTGGAAGATTGGGACAGATATATATATAGACTATTGATACTGAATATGAAGTAGATATATAATGAGAATCTACTGTATAGCTCAAGAAACTACTCAGCTCTGTGGTGACCTAAATGGGAAGGAAATCCAAAAAAGAGGGAATACATGTATACATGTAGGTGGTTCACTTTGCTGTATAATAGAAAAGAACATAACAGTGGACAGCAACTATATTCCAATAAAAAATAATTTAAAAACACATGGACTGGGTCAAATATTGTATTAAGAAGATAAGGAATGAAATATGATTTAAGAGTGGATGTATGAGGTTTGGAGGAAAGAGGGGGTTAGATTTAAGTTTTCTGGACCAATAGAAAAAGCCTTCCAGGGTGCAAAGCTGTGAAAACAGCACCAGTGTGCTCCAAGTGTATTTTGGTAGACTGAAGAATGAAGCCCATGATCAGCAGATACTATCAAGTACAATACAATTAGAAAAGGAGGTGAGAATCACACTAGTAAGGACTGGACCTAGTTTCTCTAGGTTGTGGACTGTTACAAAATGTTTAGACTCTGTAATCTTAGTTGTACATCGGTTATATTTTATCTATTAAGATGATGATGCAATGAAGGAATAAAATGTGAGGACAGAAAGTTCACTTTGAAGCAGGTTTAATGTGAAGAATCAGGGAGAAATGTGTCGGGATAGGTCTAGAAGGAACTGTATTTAAGGGTGAATCCCTCTAGAGGATGGTAGAAATTAGCCATATGATATGGAAGTCAGTTGTAATAGCAGAAGCCAAAGGGGTGACTTCTGTGAGCTACAGAAAATGTGAAAAGGATCATGTGATTTAGCTCTGGCTATTTTTTTTTTTTTTTTTTGTAAAAAATTCCAGTTCATACAGGGCTCATAGTGTTAGGTGCTTTTTTGTTTGCTTTTTATTTTTCTTATTTCATAATGAGCTTAAGGTTTCCCTCAGCTTGATTAAATTTAAAAACAAACTGGCTTTCTGTCTTTAGTTTCTTGACCTCTCTATTTTTAGAGCATTTTCTCTGCTGTTGCTAAGTCACTTCAGTCATGTCCGACTCTGTGCGACCCCATAGACGGCAGCCCACCAGGCTCCCCCGTCCCTGGGATTCTCCAGGCAAGAACACTGGAGTGGGTTGCCATTTCCTTCTCCAATGCATGAACGTGAAAAGTGAAAGTGAAGTCGCTCAGTCATGTCCAACTCTTCGCGAACCCTAGAAAACTTAAAATGATAAATTTTCTCTGCCTCTCTTAGGTACAAATTTTCTTATAGCCTCTTACTAGCTTTACAACCCAGGGACAAATTTCTCAGGAACCTGTGAGTCACTACTTTGAAACGTAATTATCAAGAAGTAAGTCAGAAAGAAAAACACCAATACAGTATATTAACGCATAAATATGGAATTTAGAAAGATGACAATGATGATTCTATATGCAAGACAGCAAAAGAGACATAAAGAACAGACTTTTGGACTCTGTGGGAGAGGATGAGGATGGGATGATTTGAGTGAGTAGCATTGAAACATATATATTACCATATGTGAAATAGATCCAAGGTCAATGCATGAAACAGGGCCCTCAAAGGCAGTGCACTGGGACAACCCTGAGCGATGGGATGGGAAGGGAGGTGGGAGGGGGTTCAGGAGAGGGCCACATGTATACCCATGGCTGATTCATGTCAATGTATGGCAAAACCACTACAATATTGTAAAGTAATTAGCCTTCAAATAAATTAATTAAAAAAATGAGCCCCTAGCTTTCAGTTTTCATTGGGGGTGTAGTACAGGGTGGGGATGGGGGGTAGGAAGCTAGCTTCCATATGGAGAACATCAATGGCCTACTCTCCAGGTGGCTTAAGCCAATCATTTTTACCAAAGGGAGCCAATCTAGCTCCCTTTCTTTGGCTCATAAATGTGCAAATGTGTACATGACTCAGACTTCAGTGAGTTAGTGGATGACAGTTGTTTGTGCACAGGGATCATTTTTAGTGGGCATGGCTTTGCCCAGACAGAATGAGACCCCAGTTTTGTTAAGCGATTGGGCAGTGTGATGAAATGGTATGATTCCCATATCTAGCGAGTTAATTAGGGCATGAAAAATAGAACTTCCTTTTCTATATGCAGACCTAAATGTCTCCCATTACAGTTTGCTACAAACTCTGACCTAGGGTAATTAAGATTAAGTTGTATATGTCCAAATATATTTCTAATTTTGCTTTTTTTTAAGTTTTGTACAATATTGCTGAAAGTTGTATAATGGGAGAAGAGAAGAGAGTTAGTTAAGTGGTTCTATTCAATGCATAGATCTAAGAATCAAATGATAAATTTGCATAAATCTTTTTAGCATAGTGATTGGCATGTTGATAATCATTACTATCATTAACTATTACTATTATTTTTCTTTATCCTGCAAATATACTGTGTGAAAAATAAACACATTTTTAAAATTCTCTAATTTTGAGAAATTTCTTAAACTTCTTGATTTTTCTTCTATTATGATTTCCTCCATTATTATAGTAATTTTTTTTCTCCACTATAAGAGAGAGTATAAATAATTCTGTGAATTTTCTTTCTTCCCAAATCAGGGGGAAAAGTGTCTACTCATTTATTAGTCCAATCAACAATATTTTTTTAATCTGGATACGAGTTTCCAGCTCTCAAGGAGATGGTAATGGGTCGTCATAGGATTGTTGCTTGACCCCAGTGGAATGGTGACACTGCCTGCAGAGGGCTAGTACTCTTTGTATCGGAGTTTCCTGGTAACTGCCAGGGTTCTTGATTATTACGTGGGGCTGAGAAAGGCATTCTGCGTGTGTGTGTGTGAGGTTGGGGAGTGTGTGTGTGTGTGTGTGTGTGTGTGTGTGTTTGTGTGAGGTTGGGGAGTGTGTGTGTGTGTGTGTGTGTGTGTGAGGTTGGGGAGGAACCTGCAGGCTGGAGCAGGAGCCAGAGTCTTAGTGGGAGTGAGAAGGATATCTGCCTAAGGGAGGTGATTTCCTCACAAAATGTGAACTTAAATATAAAGACAATACAAAATGAAATATTCCTCCTCAAATATCTTCCACATTCTTTCTGTTTCTATTCCTTACCCCAACAAGTAGCCACTGTTACTAGTATTTTTTTATCCTTCCAAAGATGATTTTTTATGCATAGTCAAAGCAATAATTATTATTTTCCCTCTTTTCAAAAAAATGATAGCACAAATATCCATTATTTTACACCATGCTCGCTTTCACTTAATAATATATTTTGAAGCTTTTCCCGCATCAGTACGTAGAGTACTATTTCATATATATAGCTTCATATACATATTTCATTATTCCATTCTTTTCTGTAATTTTAACAACTTTCCTGTGTGTGAACATTTAAGTTGTATAAATCTTTTGCTCTTATAAATAATATGCTAGTGAATATGAATAATCTGTAAATATATCACACAGCTGTCAAAACAGATGCCATAATTCTTTTCATTATGTGTATATTTTATTGTTGAATCATCACGACCCTTAGGTTTCTTAACTAACTGCTTAGGATTCCACACAGGGGCCAAAGTCATAAACAGAATATGAGTGTCTGGGTTTCAAGCACAGATTTAATAACCCCTAAGATGCAGCTCTATATTGGTTTAAAAAATAAAAAAAATCTACATAAAGAAGAGCATGGTTTTTTTTTGTGTGTGTGCTTGAGTTTCTGTTTTTTTTTTTTTCTCAGTCTTTTAAAACATGTACCTCTCCAAGTTCTTGTATTAATTTAAATAATTAAATTTCCTAGAGGTATCTTAGAATTTTAGGAAGATTGGGCTGGTCCATCCTCAAGCATTTTCTTAAATAGATTGTAGATTGCCCCTTTAATATTTCTAGCCTACTGTGTATCTTTACCACCTCAATAAGGACATAAGCTAATGGAGGGCAGGTCACTATCCTGTCATGATTGATAATCCACCAAACATCAGTGCTTTTCAAATAATATACTTCTATGGATACTTGTTGAATGCAGTAATTTGTTCTTCACATTCACAGAGTTTGCTTGCCTGTTCTATTATTGAACCCATGTTATAGAAATGACTAGCTGTGACTAGGTTCTACTCTAAGAGTCTAGTTACAGACTCCTACATGAACTGATTCACAAGTTGTTAAGTGTATTCATCTTGGCTGGCAAGCACACATCTTTGTGTGAATGAAACAGACAAAGGGCTAGATGCAATAGTGTGCTAGAATCTGCTTTGCTGTTTTGTAAGAGACCATTGTGCTCCTCCTCTTCTCAACTCCCGGTTCCAGGATGTCTCATGGGTAGCTTGAAATTATATTATAGAAATCAGCAAACACTGCAAATCAGGGCACCCTCCCTTCCCAGGGTGCAGCGTTTAAACATTTAATGACAACTGCCACTGCCTAGATGGTAATGTTTTAAATACATTAACCCACTTAATCCTTACCACCCTCGGATGAAATAGGTAGAGGACAACATTCTTGTTAATTCCACTTAATAGATAGTTAAACAGGACCTAGATAAAGAAACCCAGTACCAAAGATCAATGAAACAAGGCTGACTGCTCTCAGGTTGTGAAGGCAAAGCATCCACTGCAGCAGAATTAGGTTCATCTTTTTCTTAAATTTTGAAAACGATTCTTGAGATCATAATTACCTCAAAGTCTTTCAGTTTCTCTTTTATATTTCCTGTATAAGAAACCTTTCTGAATACATCTCAGTTTTATAAATAATTTGTTCTTCAGCAAGTAATTGCAGTTTATTATTTTGGTAAATGCAGAACCCAGAGCAACTTCTGCTTATTTTTTTGGCTTCTGCATACTACCCTGTGGGCAGTTGCCACACTGCAGCAGTTTGAGAGAGCTCATATTACTTTGTAAACTATGATTTATGTGTAATGGGAATGATATTTCTGAAGTCCATGGATACAAGTTTGTGTGCTGTTCATTTTTTTTTTTCTTTTCTTTTTTTTTCCTGTTTTCTACTTGATAATCCATCAATGGTATTTATGTTTTGTTCATGGTAAGTCAATTGAATGTTTCATGAAGAATGTTGAACTGTAAGTAATTTGTTATTCACTCTAATACACACAGATGCAATATTAGCCAAAAATGCTTCTTTATATCAGTAAAACAATATGCAAATACAAAGTTGTAAATACAAAACTGATGGAAAAGCTCCCTAAGTAGAATTTGTTTGTTAAAATATGAATGCCAGGCTCTCTATAGAAATGATGGTAGAAACACTGAAGACAGAGAACTTTAAAAACTGCCTTGTTCCAACCACTCAGTAAAACATTTCAGGTCAAGCTTTTTTGGGTTATCAATCAGTACTGTCATCCACTGATAGCCTGATTCCCAGATCCTGTGTCTCTTTCTGTCACGGGGTACAGCCTTTACTTAAGCTTCAAGAACAAAGGTTGTAGAATGGCCTCCTCAACTGAAGTGATACATTTGTGGAAAGAAAACCAGAAGGTATCTTGAGTACTCCTGTAAGAAAACCTATTTGAGTTTTTAATACTAAAATTTCACAAATTTTACTCAATATGATAACTTAAAAACTCATAGGACAATAATGACCTGTAAGTTATTTTTAGATGATCCTAACCTTACAGTGCAAATGAAAATGTTCCTCCTTAGCACTGGAATATTAGCTGCTTCACCCAGGTAGTCATTTGAATCCCTATATTTACTACATAAAGAATTCAAACTGCTGTTTCCTAGAGTTAATAATATGGCTACTGTTAAGCTACTCAGTATAGGAATTACTTCCTTTCTTTAAAGTCAAGGAGCTGTATGCTCCAATACTGTCTATGTACGGATCTGTTTTATGACATTTCAGATAAAAACATTTAATGAATTGAAAGAGACACGTGTACCCCAATGTTCTCATAGCACTGTTTACAATAGCTAGGACATGGAAGCAACCTAGATGTCCATCAGCAGACGAATGGATAAGAAAGCTGTGGTACATATACACAGTGGAAGATTCAGTTCAGTTCAGTCACTCAGTTGTGTCCGACTCTTTGCGACCCCATGAATCGCAGCACGCCAGGCCTCCCTGTCCATCACCAACTCCCAGAATTCACTTAAACTCAGGTCCATCAAGTCAGTGATGCCATCCAGCCATCTCATCCTCTGTCGTCCCCTTTTCCTCCTGCCTCTAATCCCTCCCAGCATCAGAGTCTTTTCCAGTGAGTCAACTCTTTGTATGAAGTGGCCAAAGTACTGGAGTTTCAGCATTAGCATCATTCCTTCCAAAGAACACCCAGGACTGATCTCCCTTAGAATGGACTGGTTGGATCTCCTTGCAGTCCAAAGGACCCTTAGGAGTCTTCTCTAACACCACAGTTCAAAAGCATCAATTCTTCAGCACTCAGCTTTCTTCACAGTCCAACTCTCACATCCATACATATACTCAGCTGTTAAAAAGGATGCATTTGAATCGGTTCTAATGAGGTGGATGAAACTGGAAGCTATTATACAGATTAAAGTAAGTCAGAAAGAAAAACAACAATACAGTGTATTAACGCATACATATGGAATCTAGAAAGATGGTAGCGATGACTCTATATGTGAGACAGACACAGATACAAAGAACAGACTTTTGGACTCCGTTTTGGAGAAGGCGGAGTGGGATAATTTGAGAGAATAGCATTGACAGATGTATATTACCATACGTGAAAGAGATCACCAGTTCAGGTTCGATGCATGAGACAGGGTGCTCAGGGCTGGTGCACTGGGATGACCCTGAGGCATGGGAGGGGAAAGGAGGTGTGGGCGGGGGGGTAGGCTTCAGGATAGGGAACACATGTACACCTATGGATGATTCATGTCAGTGTATGGCATAAACCACTACAATATTGTAAAGTAATTAGCCTCCAATTAAAATAAACAAAGTAATTTAAAAAAGCCACACACAAAAACATAATTGCAAAAGCAAAAAAAAAAAAGGAAAAGAAAAATACATTTAATCAATAAAAAGCCACAATTATCTAGATCTAAGCAACTGACTAAAGAACTCTGCTAGTAGATTACAACTATTACTTTGTGGAACTGGGGCATGAGTTGGTAGAATTTTTCTGTAGAGAACAAGGCATTAAATACTCTAGGCTTTGAAGCAAAGAGACAAATCTGAGGATATTAGGTAGGTACTTATACAACCATTTGAGATATAATTGTTTAAAAATACACAGACCACACAGAACAGGTAGTAGGACAGACTTGGCCCCTGGGTCATAATAGTACGTTAGTTTCTGGAAAAGACCACCTCTAGATTGGTCATAACATCACCAATTGGCCACACTGATTGGTCATAACATGAAATTCTATCTTTTCTCCTCCATGATCAAATTTTCTCCTTAAGTGCTAAGGGGGCCCAGAAAGTGTACCACAATGGACAGCGTGTACGATGTGTTCAGCCCTATGTTGTTGTTTAGTCACTAAGTCATTCCCAACTCTTATTACCCCATGGACTGTAGCCTGCCAGGCTCCTCTGTCCATTGGATTTCCCAGGCAAGATTACTGGAGTGGGTTGCCATTCCCTTCTCCAAGGGATCTTCCCAACCCAGGGTTTGAACCCGCATCTCCTGCATTAGCAGGTGGATTCTTTACCACTGAGCCAGCAGAGACACCCGTTTAGTCCTACGTCTTGCTCCAAATGGTGAAGAAGCTGTTGGTGCAGCCTGTGATCTAGAATTGGCAGATTCTGTTTTAATGGTGGTGATGGGAAGAAGATCCAGGTCCCACCATAGTCAGGATATCATCTTGCCCTGGTAAATGTGAAAGTCCAGTTTTCTCTCAGTGAAGATTCTCCTCTATATATCACAGTGCCTTCTGGTTAATCCTCCTTTGACCCCTTCACTCTGCCCCATCCTATAGCTATTTCCATTCAGGTGTACAATCACTTTCCCAGTGATAAGGTGGCCACAGGGACCCCCTGAGCAGCTCAAGTTTCTGCAACAAGTGGGGCCAAGAGATACCTTCTTCTGTTTTTATGTCTTACCTGTGGGTAAGCTGTCTGGTCCTGTCCCTGCCCCTCATCACTTCGTTAGACTCTCTTCATCTGTTGCTGCATTGGGCCCTTCTACTTGCAAAAGAGAAATGTATGTAATGCTTTTATGCTGTACAGTCAGAGCGCCTTATCAAATTGATCTACTACCTGATTAGGCCATTGAAGCAAGGAATAAGGGGCTCTCGTTAAATCCTGCCCCCCCCCCCAAATTATCTTTGTACACACCTCTCCCAGGACCATGGATGCTGCTATCCCACATGCTTAGTCACTCATTTGTGTCTGGCTCTTTGTGACCCTTTGGACTGTAGCCCATCAGGCTCCCCTTTCTATGGGATTTTCCAGGCAGGACTTCTGGAGTGTTTTGCCATGCTCTCCTTCTAGCAGTCTTCCCAACCCAGGGATTGAACCCTTTGTCTCCTACAGTACAGGCAGTTTCTTTACACGCTAAGCCATTGGGGAAGTTCATGAGAGTGTTAGAGTGATTCTTTATGTTATTAATATATCTGCTTAAGGAGACTTTCCATTCATTGATGAAACTTTTACAAGTTGCTGGCATTCTGTCTTGCTAAAGATGATTTAAATGAATTTAATATGTGAAAAAAGTATACCTTCATGGCAAGTGTTGGTCTTTGATACCGAGGAAGCATAGTGAAAATTTCTCTGTTGAAATTTGTTAAAACCAAGAATTTGGATTTATAATAATAGATCTTATTATTTTCTTTGTGGAATCACTAATTAACACATTTCATGATTTTTTAAGGCCAGGTAGGTTATAAAATGTACATTACAAAAAATGGTATTAATGTTGCCTGCTAATGCGGTTACAAAATTGTAGCTTCTGGAAATTTGCAAGCCAGTTATTGAGTAATCATTCTTTGCAAAGTTGGATTTGTGATATATTGTGACTAATTCATTTTAATATCATTACTTCCTGTTTTGGTTGGTTGATATGTGAAAATAGTTGGTTTCTATCCTAGTTATCGTTTTGGTCTGTGGTGTTTAGAATGAAAATAAGCAACTTTGCTATTTTTATGGGTCAATTTCAAGCAGAACAATTAATTAAAAAGTTATTACATTTGTCATCAGAATTCATATCTTGTATGAGATTCTTTCTCTCCAAATTATTCCATTTTGCTAAATGCATTGCTTCAGAACAAAATCAGCTACGTAACAGAAGAGAAAAATAATGTTGCTTTCTTTGCTTGCTAATTTGACTTTTCTCTAGTACTGCCATTGTAGTGTTAACCTAAATTGTATTCATCTTTCCCTTCAAAGTGTAATGATATTGTTTTTTCAAGACTGCTGACTAGATAGTAATTCCTTAATTTGTAATGGAATACTTAATGATAGTCACATCCTACAAGAACCACTTAACACTTATCTTTATTGATTCTGTTAATATGAGTAATTTACATTGCTCTTTGATTTATCAGTAAAGAATAATAAAGTTTCAATGGCTTTTCTGTCTCTATATGTTTGATTACTATTTTACTCTGTTCTTCAAGTTTCACTTGGCAATTTATTTTTCCCCAGTGGTGTATGTGTTGCTATGAAGAAGCTATTTAGAATATTGCAAAATAACATTTGAGAGGTAAATAGCACCCTGGTGACCTTGAAAGGTTGATATATTTTTATCAATGTATTAATGCACCAGTAGTAAGTTCATGCTGCTAAGTTGCTTCAGTTGTGTCCGACTCTTTGTGACCCCATACACTGCAGCCTGCCAGGCTTCCCTCTCCATGGGATTTCCTAGGCAAGAATACTGGAGTGGGTCACCGTGCCCATCTCCAGGGATTCTTCCCAACTCAAGGACTGAACCTGCGTCTCCTGCATTGGCAGGTGAGTTCTTTATCACTAGTGTCACCTGAGAAGCCCAGAAAGTTCACAAACCACTTTTTTTTAATAAAATAAATTTATTCAACAGCTTTTAGCTCACATCTTAAGGAATGTTACTAATAGAAAGTCACCACCTATTAGTAACATTTTCTTTTAAGATATAAACTAAAAGCTGTTGAATAAATTTATTTAAAAAATAACTTGTAAAAAGCCAAGTATTGTTCTGTTTCTTAAGACACCATGTTTCATATATTAGTTGTTAAATCTTAATAACAACCTAAAAGTCAGTACTATTATTATTATCACTTACAGTTGACATAGCTGCTGCTGCTGCTGCTGCTGCTAAGTCACTTCAGTCGTATCCGACTCTGTGCGACCTCCGAGACAGCAGCCCACCAGGCTCCCCCATCCCAGGGATTCTCCAGGCAAGAATACTGGAGTGGGTTGCCATTTCCTTCCCCAATGTATGAAAATGAAAAGTGAAAATAAAGTCACTCAGTCATGTCTGACTCCTAACCACCCCATGGACCGCAGCCTACCAGGCTCCTCCATCCATGGGATTTTCCAGGCAAGACTACTGGAGTGGGGTGCCATTGCCTTCTCTGTTGACACTGAGGCAAAGAGAATTTAAGTAATTTGCTTAAAATAAGGCAGTAGTAAGTGACAGAGCCAATATTTGAGCCTCAGCCTTCAGGATCCAGAGTCAAAGCTCTTAGCCAACAATCACCTTTCTCCCTAAAGACTGAAAATAACCTATAAAATTATATCATCATTTAAATAGAGGATAATATAAATTTGGGAATGGATTATCTTAGAAAGTCATTTCTCGTTATCTGCACTTGTTTGTCGAATGCTGTGTGTGTATGTTGTTTATTTACAGGTCTTAGCTTTTTTATTTTCCAAATCATTTGTAATAGGAAAACATAGTATCTCTAGTACTCTTGCCTGGAAAATCCCATGGACAGTGGGGCCTGGCGGGCTGCAGTCAATGGGGTCGCTAAGAGTCGGACACGACAGAGCGACTTCACTTTCACTTTTCACTTTCATGCATTGGAGAAGCAAATGGCAACCCACTCAAGAGTTCTTTCCTGGAGGATCCCAGGGACAGGGGAGCCTGGTGGGCTGCCATCTATGGGGTCTCACAGAGTTGACACGACTGACGCGACTTAGCAGCAGCAGCAGCAGTATCTTTTACTAAACACTTCCTGGTATATGTGTTAATAATGGCTTCTCACAATGTCTTACTTGGACAAGTTCTTTTTTGGGGCTCTGTGTAATTTGTCTACTAAAGGCGAAAGAGCAGATGCGCATAACTAGTACACAGTCCCTCCAGCTCCCTCGCTGGAATTTATGTGGTCGTAGTGCTAACTTATATCAGCATGCTTCAAGATTGCCACCTGGCAGATCCTGCCCTTTAATAAGCTTTAAATGTGGCAGATCAGTCCAGGCAGTCATTGTACCTGATAAGGGCTTTGGCTCATGCTTCTGAGCAATTTAGTCTTTGCTGTATTATAAATCACCCATGTATCATGATGATATTTTCCCCATCACAGATGGAATGATAATGATTGACAATTGCAATCTCAAATGATACCTGCTTGAGATACTGATCAACTATGTGAAGGTGAGATGCAGGGAAAGTCCGAGCCAATAAACAGATTTAGCTGTCTCGATTAATTAACATTTAGAAAATAATTGTTCTCCAGAGACTGACTGGAGGGAGGCGCACCTTTGGCAAAACTACATTTGCTGGGTATTGGGTTTCAGGCACTGTGCTCAGTTCACCATCTTGACCTGAGATAGTCTGCCAGAAATTTCACCAGCAAAGATGAATCTATTTGAGATCACCAGAGAATTGCAGCGGAGGCTCTGTAATCATGAGGAGCCACATCCAAGTCCTATCATGGCAAAGGAAACAGAGCAATCTTACAGAGGAGAAAGGAATTTAGGAGGGCTATAGCAAATATGTTGGCCACCTGATGTGAAGAGCCAGCCCATTGGGAAAGATTGAGGGCAGGAGGAGAAGGGGACAACCGATGATGAGATGGTTGGATGGCATCGCTGACTCAGTGGACATGAGTTTGAGCAAACTCCAGCAGATAGTAAAGGACAGGGAAGCCTGGAGTGCTACAAACCATGGGGTGACAGAGAGTCAGATGTGACTTGGTGACGAACGACAACAATAATAGCAAACAAAGAATCCATGGCTTTTCATTGGCAGAGTCCTTGCCAGGAAAGAAAGGAATCTTTATTCTTCAATTGGCTCAATGGTAAAGAACCTGCCTGCCAATGCAGGAGACACAGGTTTGATCCTTGGGTCGGGAAGCTCCTCTGGAGTAGGAAATGCCACCCATTCCAGTATTCTTGCTGGGAATTACATGAACAGAGGAGCCTGGCGGGCTATGGTCCATGGAAGATGTGACTGAGCACACACACATATTCTTTGAGTTGGGCTTGATGGACAGGGAGGCCTGGCGTGCTGCGATTCCTGAGGTCGCAAAGAGTCGGACACGACTAAGCGACAGAACTGAACTGAACTGCCATCTATTGTCATAAGTGTGCGAGCTCCCCCTTCTGGTCTCTCAACTCTAATTGAAAATTCTGTTTACTATTTATTTTTTACAGTTATATTCATGATCTCATTTAACCCCATTAGATGATCTTGTGTTTATTTTCGTTTTACAGGTGGTAAAACAGAAAACAAGTGCTAACTGACAGAAATAAGAGTAAGCAGTCCCCATTGCCCATACCACATCTTGGCTCAGAGCCCAGATTCTGCAATGGCCAACTCACATTAAAACCAGGCTCCCCCTTCTTACAGCTCCATTCTCAACATCTGTTTCCTCACCATCCACTCAAATGAAGAATAATAACTGTTTGAAGAGCTACCTGGGACAGTTATATCCATTAATATATAAAACAGCCCTGGAACTGTGACTGCTCTCACTCTGTTAGCAAGTGACCAAATTGAAATTGAACTAGCAGATTTCAGAGCCTGGGTTTTAGCTACTGTATCATTTTATTTGGTGCAGCTCTTACCTTCTGTTGTTGTACCACTCCATACATATAATAACTCCCTTCTTGAAGCAACATGAATTACTACCATGCCTTCACCCCATAAAGATGCTCTGAGCGCATTTCCCAATATAAGCATGCTCCCCCAGCCCACATGTCATCCAACAGGTTGATGTCTCTGTGTAAGTGAACAGGCAAAGAATCTACATCAGCCTAGGGTGTAGTTTTGTGATTTCAACAAAAAACTCATTGCAGATATTCATTTACTTGAGCAGCTGTAGAGCTTCTGAAGAGCAGAGTTCCCTAGAAAGGTATTTGGATAACGAATTCTGCTACGGATTCCATTTTGTGAGCTTAATCATAGAAGAGCGAGTCAGACTCATTTGGTTTAGTTCATTGCTTTTCAAATCTGCACTCATAAATACCAGCACTGTTCTGTTCTTTATCTTAGAAGCTCTTTTCTGTTCTTGGCAGAGACAGGCTTATGTATTTCCCGTTGTGAGTAATGGCTCTATTTGATTAAATAAATAACATTTTGCACTAAAATAGTTCACAAAAGGACTGAGAAACCATCAGGAATGTATTTAAAATCCTGCAATGAACCTTATCACTTTGTTCTCTGACACAAATTATAGTTTCTGACACATTAAAATTATATCTTAAGAGAGGATTCTCTGAACATTTTCCCAAAGTGAACATTCAATCTCTCAATGCAAAAATAATAGAATAGAGGGTAGAACATTTTCTCTGAAAATGTAGAAGAAAGAAATGCCCAATTTTCTGTATAGCAAATTATTTGGCTACTTCGTTTTCAAAGTAACACTAGGTTAAATAGACTGAAATATTTCACATTTTTTCTGTATTAAACCACAGCTTATTTATTAAATTCCTTAAATAAGTTTCCTTTTAGGAATATTAGAATAGTTTATTAGAATCTAGTTTCTAAGGTAGAATAGATACTCCTGATGAGTAAACACATTAAATATTTTGAAAACATCCCCCATATTGGATTTATTGGGAAATTGCAGCTCAATAAAAAATTATATGATAATGATATTCCTTCATATATTTTTTGGTCGTTCTGTTTTGTGTCCCTACATGTATTCCAGTTATTCCCAGGTGGTGCTGGTGGTAAAGAACCTGCCTGCCAGTGCAGGTAGATATATGGGATGTGAGTTTGATCTCTGGGTGGGGAAGATTTCTGGAGAAGGAAATGGCAACGCACTCCAGTATTCTTTCCTGGAGAATCACATGAACAGAGGAGCGTGGCAGGCTACAGTCCATGGGGTCAAAAAGAGTCGGGCACGACTGAATGATTTAGCACACATGTATCCTAGATGATTATTGATGTCTTGAGTCTTCCAGTCAAGAAGAGCAATTGTACCATTTAGAGAGGCTACCTTCTCTTTAATGTCTTGTCTCAATCTAAAATTAATTGTTCCCTATCCATCAGCATCTGGATGATGCTGAATACCAAACAGTTGAATATACTACCCCACATTTGCCTTTTCAGTAAAGTCTGGATCTAGAAGAGAATATCAGAGTGGTGGGTATTAAAATTGTTTTTTGCTAGTTTGTTTTCTTTTTTTTTAAATGAGAGGATTCGTTATATACTGTGGTCTGCTAGGCTTCTCTGTCCATGGGATTCTTCCATCAAGAATACTGGAATGAAAAAAAAAAAAAAAAAAAAAACTGGAATGGGTTGTTGTGCCCTCCTCCAGGGGAATCTTACCAACTCAAGGATCGAACCTGCGTGTCTTATGTCCCCTGCATTGGCGAGTAGGTTCTCTACCACTAGTGCCAACCTAGGAAGCCCAGTTAGAAACCAGCGAGAGCTTTGAGGGTTTCTCCAGATCACACGGTAAGTAGCTGCTGGCATCTTCTGTGCTGTGGACCAGCCTGAACCTGCTGCTGGAGAAAAATGGTGGCTCAGGATGATTGGATGGGCGTTCATGAGTTGTGTGTTAAGAGGAAACTTGACCTGTAATCAATTCCACCAAGACATTCCTCTGGGGAGTGGAAGGCAGTTACCCTTTAGGATTGCTAAGAAAAAGGAATTTAGGGGCAGACGGAGAACAAATCTTGTTTGGGGATCAGATGAACAACTGTTCAGTTCAGTTCAGTCACTCAGTCGTATCCGACTCTTTGCAACCCCATGAATCGCAGCATGCCAGGCCTCCCTGTCCATCACTAATTCCTGGAGTTTACTCAGACTCATGCCCTAGAGTCAGTGATGCCATCCAGCCAGCTCATCCTCTGTCCTCCCCTTCTCTTCCTGCCCCCAATCCCTCCCAGCATCAGAGTCTTTTCCAGTGAGTCAACTCTTCACATGAGGTGGCCAAAGTACTGGAGTTTCAGCTTCAACATCAGTCCTTCCAATGAACACCCAGGGCTGATCTCCTTTAGGATGGACTGGTTGGATCTCCTTGCAGTCCAAGGGACTCTCAAGAGTCTTCTCCAACACCACAGTTCAAAAGCATCAATTCTTCAGCACTCAGCTTTTTTCACAGTCCAACTCTCAGATCCATACATGACCACTGGAAAAACCATAGCCTTGACTAGATGGACCTTTGTTGGCAAAGTAATGGCTTTTAAATATGTTATCCAGGTTGGTCATAAAACTTTCCTTCCAAGGAGTAAGTGTCTTTTAATTTCACGGAGATCCAATCAGTCCATCCTAAAGGAGATCAGTCCTGGATGTTCATTGGAAGGACTGATGCTGAAGCTGAAACTCCAATACTTTGGCTACCTCATGCGAGGAGTTGACTCATTGAAAAAGACTCTGATCCTGGGAGGGATTGGGGGCAGGAGGAGAAGGGGACGACAGAGGATGAGATGGCTGGATGGCATCACCAACTCGATGGACATAAGTTTGAGTAAACCCTGGGAGTTGGTGATGGACAGGGAGGCCTGGTGTGCTGCGATTCATGGAGTCGCAAACAGTTGGACACAACTGAGTGAACTGAACTGAACTGAAGAACTGTAGGTGGAAAGATCAAGAGTGGACTATTAATTTATCCAATTGATCTAATTAGAAGGGACCTTAGTGCAAAATAATAGACTGGTATACAAGTGTCTAGACTCAGGCTGACAGTGGGAAGTAACTGAGTTGCAAAGAGTTGGAAATGACTAACCACCTGAGTGCACATACACACAATTTACTTGCACTGATTATCACCTGTCTTTGAATCTGCCCTAGATTTAACTGACTTAGGTGATATTAAGTAACTTAAGAATGGAGAAATTTTTTTTAAAGTTTCCCATCTTATAGCCTAAGTGATAAATTTACATTCCTCAAAATCAAGCAAAATGTATGAGAAACTGTAACTCCAACATAATCCCAAACAAATTCTTTTGACAGACTTATGTGACTCCATAGAACTAGCTGTACTGTCCAATATGGTAGCCTTAAGCCACATGTGGTGACTGAGTACTTGAAATCTGACTAGTGTGAGTTAAGATGCACTCTAAGTATAAAACACACGCTGGGGGGAAAAAGGGAAACTATCTCCATAATTTAACAAATTATCTCCATAATCAATTGCAAATTACTAATACGGGCACAGTACCTCTCTCTCTTTTTTTTTTTTTTAAAGAAAATAATGGCTAACACTGAATCTACACTATCCACCTATAACAAGAAAATTCTTAGATTTTGTTGATAGTTTCATTCTACTTATTATACAAAGCATGAGAGATTCATGATTAGATTCATCAGTAGAAAGTTTATCACTATCAAAGTCATATTTAAATAGCTTTTCACCACACTTAGAAATATCAGAAGCAAAGAATGCTTAGAATTATGGGAAGGGATAAAACCTATTATCTTGCCCTAAAAAAGGAAGACTGTCTTACTCCTTAGGGAATTATATCTGAGCTTCCTCTCTAAACATCAACAGCACAACCTCCCCAGGAAAGTCAGGGACATTTACAGTGATACAGGGAAACCAACACAGGGACTGAGGTCACGTGACTTGCTATGTCTGGTCACCACTCTCTCAGCCCTCTTGGTGGTCTCTGGAGCAGAATATATACCCCGGAGAAGATGCTTTTCATTAGTACTTATATATCTTAATCTCTAGGCCTAACATGGATGTGTAGGAGGAAAGCCCTGCTATATTCCTTCCACTCTCCTTTCTATAAAAAGCAGAATGCATTCTTTGAAGGTTTGTGAAAGTATATTTCCGCCCCCCCCCCAATTTTCATTTAAATAGGGAAGTGGGTTAAAATGTTTTCTCAGAAATAATCAGCAGTTAAATAAGTGGCCCTTTCATTAAGTATAAGCTGTCATTTGTGTGATAGAATAATTTAGGATGTATAGGTAATCGAGCTTACAATAAAACAGATTCATTTCAAGCATCTCTGTAGTTAGTAGCTATTTGAACCAAGTAAAAATAAGCAAAACATTAGTGTATCTACCATTCCCAGTGTATTATTCTGACATTTTTGTAAAGTTTCTCTCTCATTTCCATCAGCCCATCAGATTCTGAGAAATGAAAGGAAATATAAGGCATTCAAAATATTTAAATACTTATGAGAAATGTTTTCTCATCTCTGATAAATATGTTTAGAATAAACCCTTGGCTTTCCATTTCTCCAGTATCTGAGTGTCTACTCAGGATAAGACCGTTAGGATTGTAAGCCCTAGTTGGAACTTGTAAAGAGTAGTTTCCTCATTCTAGGGCTTTCAAGCTAGTAGGGGAAAGAGATACAAGAGCACTGCCAAAACCAGAGGATGAAAGATGTAATAATAGTGATACTGACACGATGCAGCCAGTGGTAAGGGAGGCTATAGACTGATGTTGATGACATAGTCTTATGGCAGAGTGAATCATGTTTGTTTCTTCCATTGTCTTCTAGCTCTTGTCTCTTAAGGAAAGAAATTGCTCTTTCCTGCTGGCAAGAATCCTTCTCTGTGGGAGAAAGCGAGGGTGGGATGATTTGAGAGAATAGCATTGAAACATGTATATTATCATATGTGAAACAGATCACCAGTCCAGGTTTGATGCATGAGACAGGGTGCTCAGGGCTGCTGCACTGGGATAACCCAGAGGGATGGGATGGGGAGGGAGGTGGAAGGGGGGTTCAGGATGGGGAACACATGTACACCCATGGCTGATTTATGTCAATGTATGGAAAAACCCACTACAATATTGTAAAGTAATTAGCCTCCAATTAAAATAAATAAATTAAAAAAAAATAAAAAGGGGAATGGAATTTCTCTTTCAGTCATTTTTTTGCCTTCTTGTAATAAGCAATTTTAGGTCTCACCTTTCCCGCATTTCTAACGTGAAGTTGCTAGCTTGCAGTTGGGTCTCTTCTTAGGGCCCTACCCACTAGCCTTTCCTGGTATGCATACTTGAATGTCTCAGTCATTGCTTCATGTGCCTGTGCCCTGAAAGTGACCAAATGGAAATAGAATTAGGAACTCTAAACCAACTTCCCCAGAGAGTTTTGCCTAGCTGTATGGATCACTGGACCAACTAATGATAAAAGGTTACAGAAGGACAGTTTCATCATCTTGGCAGGGAGTGATGCTAAAGATGGTTTGTCAGACTCAACTCCTTTACTGTCAGAAAATGCCTGAAAACCTCTTAAATTGCCAGAACTGCATGACCAACCTAGATAGCATATTAAAAAGTAGAGACATTACTTTGTCAGCAAAGGTCCATCTAGTCAAGGCTATGGTTTTTCCAGTGGTCGTGTATGGATATGAGAGTTGGACTATAAAGAAAGCTGAGCACTGAAGAATTGATGCTTTGAACTGTGGTGTTGGAGAAAACTCTTGAGAGTCCCTTGGACTGCAAGGAGATCCAACCAGTCCATCCTGAAGGAGATCAGTCCTGGGTGTTCATTGGAGGGACTGATGCTGAGGCTGAAACTCCAATACTTTGGCCACCTCCTGCGAGGAATTGACTCATTGGAAAACACCCTGATGCTAGGAAAGATTGAGGGCAGGAGGAGAAAGGGATGACAGAGGATTAGATGGCTGGATGGCATCACCGACTCAATGGACATGGGTTTGGATGGACTCCGGGAGTTGGTGATGGACAGGGAGGCCTGGTGTGCTGCAGTTCATGGGGTCGCAGAGCTGGACACAACTGAGCAACTGAACTGAACTGCATACTGTGGGTGGCAAAGAACTGACTGCCCCAGGTGAGATGACTGTGTTCTTTGTACCTTTTCCTTAATTTTTTTTTTTTCGTGATTTCATTCAGCACTGAGTAGAGACACCTGGTGGGACTAAAATGGGAGATCTCTCCAGCCTGTGTGCAGTCTTGATGAGATACCCCAACCACATGGTTGCTTCTGTTGAGGTTGTTCTTTACAGAAGCAAAGGATTCTAGAGTCTTAGGCAAGGGCACACACACATGTTTGTGAGTGTGTGTGCACATAATCATGCATGTGTGTATAAAAAGAAAAAACCAAAATGATCAAGATATATTTTGGTACTATTCCATAAGGAAGAATCTTTAATAGTGATGTTTTTTTTTTGTCTCCTTAGATATGAAAATTGTGAGATCATAATTAGAATTTCTGTCTCTATGAACAGGGATGAACGTTGGATAGATAACCTGACTTGATTTACATACAATAAGGATTGAAATCAGGAAAACTTCTCCTTCCTTTTTCTGTCTCTCTATTTCCCACAAAAATAAAACACTATCTTCCTTAATATCAGTGGCAGAGAATAACAGGTTGTTTGAGACTAGAGTCTAAATGCTATATAAAATTATGAAACCAAGGTCAGAAAAATATTTGTGGATGAAAGTATACAATCTTCCTCCTTCTTCATTTCAGATCATTTTAGCAAAAAAAGATGTTGAATTTGCTTTTCTTTAAAAGGCAATGTTGGCTTAAGAGAGGCCAAGGGGCTGCCCAGAATGGTGGTAATTACACGTGGTTTGGTTCGTTCGTTCGTTCACTCACTCAGTTGTGTCCGACTCTTTGCAACCCCATGAATCGAAGCATGCCAGGCCTCCCTGTCCATCACCAACTCCCAGAGTTCACTCAGACTCATGTCCATTGAGTCCGTGATGCCATCCAGCCATCTCATCCTCGGTCGTCCCCTTCTCCTCCTGCCCCCAATCCCTCCCAGCATCAGGGTCTTTTCCAATGAGTCAACTATTCGCATGAGGTGGCCAAAGTACTGGAGCTTCAGTTTTAGCATCATTCCTTGCAAAGAAATCCCAGGGTTGATCTCCTTCAGAATGGACTGGTTGGATCTCCTTGCAGTCCAAGGGACTCTCAAGAGTCTTCTCCAACACCACAGTTCAAAAGCATTAATTCTTCAGCACTCAGCCTTCTTCACAGTCCAACTCTCACATCCATTATGACCACAGGAAAAACCATAGCCTTGACTAGACGGACCTTAGTTGGCAAAGTAATGTCTCTGCTTTTGAATATACTATCTAGGTTGGTCATAACTTTTCTTCCAAGGAGTAAGTGTCTTTTAATTTCATGGCTGCAGTCACCATCTGTAGTGATTTTGGAGCCCCAAAAAACAAAGTCTGACACTGTTTCTACTGTTTCCCCATCTATTTCCCATGAAGTGATGGGGCCAGATGCCATGATCTTTGTTTTCTGAATGTTGAGCTTTAAGCCAACTTTTTCACTCTCCTCTTTCACTTTCAACAAGGGGCTTTTTAGCTCCTCTTCACTTTCTGCCATAAGGGTGGTGTCATCTGCATATCTGAGGTTATTGATATTTCTCCCAGCAATCTTGATTACAGCTTGTGTTTCTTCCAGTCCAGCGTTTCTCATGATGTACTCTGCATAGAAGTTAAATAAGCAGGGTGACAATATACAGCCTTGACGTACTCCTTTTCCTATTTGGAACCAGTCTGTTTGGGGCCACACTATTTTAGTTTGGAAAATATTCAGTAATGGTCAAATAAGTCTACAGAGAATAAGCAACTGCAGTAATTAGAACTGATTCTGGGGTGTGTTTGTGTTTTCTAGCATTGGTGATGTTGAACTAGTGCGGTGATTTTCTTGCGTTTCCTTTTGCCTATATGGAACTTTGGAAAATTGGATCATATTAGAGATTTGCAGTTTGAGTAGCCTAACTTTGGATATGCTTAAAAATCTACAGGAGTTCCAGATGAAGAAAGCTCTGCCTTCAGATACTAACAAAGAAACTTACATTCCAACTGGGTATATTAATGAGATCCCTCTGGTTATATCTGAATAGAATAGAAAGAAATGCTTTAAAATGATGTTTCTCTATATTGAGTGAGAACTTAATTTCTTTCTAGCATCAAGGGTTTTATTATAAGGGGCTAATATGATTATTCTTGTGTAAAGTGAAAAATGAAGAATACATTATCTTGTGGGTAATTGAACTTTACTCTTATGTACTCTGTGTATTCTTCAGAATAGAGATTCCAGATTATCCAGAATAACAAGCAATTATAAAATCTCAGTGGATTAAAACAACACATATTTGTTTCTTGGCCATACTGTCCATCCACCAAGGAGATGCCAGGGAATTCTGCTCGTTGTAATTGCATCTTGTATGTGCATAAAACCTGACATGCAAGATGGAATAGGGATGATTTCTTAGTTTAGCATGGAGAGTGGTCTTCTATCGAATTGAAGCAAATTGAAGAGAAGTCTTTTCCTGACCTATTTTAGCAAGTTTTGGAGGAAACATCAAAGAAACATTCATTAAAATGTGGACTTCCCTGGTGGCACAATGGATAAGACTCTGCCCACAAATGCAGGCTATATGGGTTGGGTCTTTGGTCATGGAGGATTCCACATGACCCGAAGCAACTAAGGCTGTGTGCCAGAACTACTGCGCCCATGCGCCCTGAGCCTGTGCTCTGCAACAAGAGAAGGCACTGCAATAAGCCCGCACTGCAATTTTTAAGACTAGCCCCATTCACTGCAACCAGAGGCAGGTGCAGCAATGAAGACCTGGTGCAAGCAAAAAGTAATGAAAAAAATTTTTTTTTAATTATGAAATTAACGTCCTCATCTCATTTATTCACACAGAGATGCACAGGAGCGTTTGCAAATTTTCAGAATAGAAATACAAAATTTTATATTTGTATTTAAGAGAATATAAGATTTTTCCCCTGATAGACTATTTAGACTTAGTCAATCCTTCTCAAAATTAAGAAACTTCAATTTTACTTCAATTTTTATTGCTACATTTTCATTGTTAGATGTTCAAAGGTCTTTACCCTCAAGACAGAAAAGTATTGCTAGAGATGGGTTCAGTACAGGAAATGCACTGGTCCAACATTTGAGGCAATGGGTGATTTAATGTGATAAGTAAAAGAGTCAAAATTTGTCCTTCTTTGACAGCGGTCTACTTGTATTCCAGTTTTTAAAATGAAAATTTCTTCAACTTCACTGTCCTTATTATTCTGTTGAAATTCCATACAACTGATATGACAAATTGACCTAGATTTCCTTTCTGTTTGAATAGGGGCCCAGTTGGTCACACTTTATTTGAGTCTAGCTTGCCTAGAGATAACATAGAGTACTGGCTCCAACGTCTTGTTAATGATAAAAGTTTGTATACATTTGTCTGAACTGGTTCCTTGCACACATATTTCTTTAGGGGATGTTATGAATATGGGGGAGTGGGGAGCAGGTACCAAAACTGCAGCTGTAACAGGAAACTCACCAAGGATTCAGAATACTTAGATTTTTTTCATTCTGATAGTAACTTTTTTTATTCTTCCTTTCTCATTCACCATTGAGCCAAAATGAATAACTAACTTCTTTATGTTTTAAGGTTAAAAGAAGTTTTCAACAATTTAATTGAAGCTATGTTTTCCTTAGTCTCAGTTCAGTCAGTCAGTTCAGTCGCTCAGTCGTGTCCGATTCTTTGCGACCCCATGAACCGCAGTACGCCAGGCCTCCCTGTCCATCACCAACTCCCGGAGCTCACTCAGACTCACGTCCATTGAGTCCGTGATGCCATCCAGCCATCTCATCCTCGGTCGTCCCATTCTCCTCCTGCCCCCAATCCCTCCCAGCATCAGGGTATTTTCCAATGAGTCAACTCTTCACATGAGGTGGCCAAAGTACTGGAGCTTCAGTTTCAGCATCATTCCTTCCAAAGAAATCCCAGGGTTGATCTCCTTCAGAATGGACTGGTTGGATCTCCTTGCAGTCCAAGGGACTCTCAAGAGTCTTCTCCAACACCACAGTTCAAAAGCATCAATTTTTCGGCACTCAGCCTTTTTCACAGTCCAACTCTCACATCCATACATGACCACTTGATGCCATCCAGCCATCTCATCCTCGGTCGTCCCTTTCTCCTCCTGCCCCCAATCCCTCCCAGCATCAGGGTCTTTTCCAATGAGTCAACTCTTCGCATAAGGTGCCCAAAGTACTGGAGCTTCAGTTTTAGCATCATTCCTTCCAAAGAAATCCCAGGGTTGATCTCCTTCAGAATGGACTGGTTGGATCTCCTTGCAGTCCAAGGGACTCTCAAGAGTCTTCTCCAACACCACAGTTCAAAAGCATCAATTCTTCTGCGCTCAGCCTTCTTCACAGTCCAACTCTCACATCCATACATGACCACAGGAAAAACCATAGCCTTGACTAGACGGACCTTAGTCGGCAAAGTAATGTCTCTGCTTTTGAATATGCTATTTAGGTTGGTCATAACTTTTCTTCCAAGGAGTAAGCGCCTTTTAATTTCATGGCTGCAGTCACCATCTGCAGTGATTTTGGAGCCCAGAAAAACAAAGTCTGACACTGTTTCTACTGTTTCCCCATCTATTTCCCATGAAGTGATGGGGCCAGATGCCATGATCTTCGTTTTCTGAATGTTGAGCTTTAAGCCAACTTTTTCACTCTCCTCTTTCACTTTCAACAAGAGGCTTTGTAGCTCCGCTTCACTTTCTGCCATAAGGGTGGTGTCATCTGCATATCTGAGGTTATTGATATTTCTCCCAGCAATCTTGATTCCAGCTAGTGTTTCTTCCAGTCCAGAGTTTCTCATGATGTACTCTGCATACAAGTTAAATAAGCAGGGTGACAATATACAGCCTTGACGTATTTTCCTATGGTGCTAGTGGTAAAGAACCCTAACACGCCTGCCAGTGCAGGAGACGTAAGAGATGGAGGTTCGATCCTTGGCTAGGAAAGATCCCCTGGAGGAGGGCATGCCAACTCATCCCGGTATTCTTGCCTGGAAGCTATGGTCCATAGGGTCATAAAGAATCAGACCTGACTAGAGTGACTTAGCAAACACCTCTTTCAGAAGATCAATACAGCATTCTTGATGAAAGAATACATGTTTAAGCTCAAATAATATTTTTAATGTTTAAATTTCTTTTGACTTTTTGAAAAAAAATTTTTTTATTTATTTGGCTGTGCTGGGTCTTAGTTGAGCCGTGCGGGATCTTTGATCTTCATTGTTACATAGAGGATCTTTAGTTGTGGTATGCAAACTCTTAGTTGCAGCATGTGGGATGTGGTTCCCTGACCAGGAATCAAACCTGGGCCCCCTGCATTGGGAATATGGGGTCAGCCACTGGACCATGGAAGTCCCTTGACTTTCTCATGATGAATTTTAATTACTTTTCCTCTTTTGACTTCCTAGGATTTTTGTGTCAATAAAAAGTTAAACAAAGAAAAAAATACTTTGTGGGAGAGGGTAGAATTTTATCAAAGTGTAGCTGTAGCCTCCCTAATTTTTTTAAGTATTGCCTTACTGTTCCATTTCCCTCTTCTTTATCTTTTGCTTAATGCTGAATATTCACTGGACCTTCATAATCCTCCTGCAATTTGTGAGACCTGGGTTCAATCTCTGGGTTGGGAAGGTTCCCTGGAGAAGGGAATGGCTACCCACTCCAGTATTCTGGTCTGGAGAATGCCATGGACTGTATAGTCCATGGGGTCGCAAAGAGTCAGACATGACTGAGTGACTTTCACTTGATGATATATAAACACTGAGATGAGGACTGTACTTGCCCTATCTCTTTTCAAGCCTCACCACAGTCCTGTAAGATAGGTAATATTCTTAGATTTATTTTTCAGATAAAAAAACTGAGACTTGGAGAGTATCCCACTGAAAGTGGTAGAGTGTTACTTGGAGGAGCCGAACTTTAAATCAATGTCTATCTGACTCAAGACTCTATACTCTTTGTTGTTGTTGTTCAGTCACTCAGTTGTGTCCACCTCTTTGTGACTCCATGGACTTCAGCACACCAGCCCTCCCTGTCCTTCACTGTCTCCTGGAGTTTGCTCAATTTCATGTCCATTGAGTTAGTGATACTGAAGAGGAAAAGTTAAAATTTTATATAACCTCCTGTCCTTCTGCCTCTGTAACTCAGCTTGCTCCTTGCAAAGTCTGGATCACGTAGGTCATGTAGTCCCAGAAAGTGGGGACTTACAATACTAGGAACTGGAGCTTATCTCATTTACCTTTGTCCTGCTCTTTGCAACTTCCCAGCCCCTGCAAACCTGCTCAATCATGCCTGTCTGTGTAAAGGTCAGGCCTCACCCTCCCCATCTTGACTGCTGTTCCCGAGCATGCCAAACCCCTTAGTTTAAACCAGCCTATTAACAGCTAGTGTTGCCTACTATAGTCTGTTTATAAAAACTCTGTAATCCCTTTGTTCGGGGCTCAGAACTTGGAGGGTTAAGTCCTCTGGGCCTGCCGACCTAATAAACCTGAGTCCTCCAACTCTCCGAGTGTGGTGCTTGGTTTCTCGAGTACCGGTTTCTACAACAGTACCATCCAACCATCTCATTCTCTGTTGCTCCCTTCTCTTCCTGCCCTCAATCTTTTGTAGCATCAGGGTCTTTTCCATTGAGTCAGGTCTTCGCATCAGGTAACCAAAGTATTGGAGCTTCAGCTTTAGCATCAGTCCTTCCAATGAATATTCAGGACTGATTTCCTTTAGGGTTGACTGGTTGGATGTCCTTGCAGTCCAAGGGACTCTCAAGAGTCTTCTCCAGCACCACAGTTCAAAAGCACCAATTCTTTGGCTCTCAGTGTTCTTTATGGTTCAACTCTCACATCCATACATGACTATTGGAAAAACCATAGCTTTGACTTATACGGACCTTTGTTGGCAAAGTGATGTCTTTGCTTTTTAATAATCTTGTCTGGGTTTGTTATAGCCTTTCTTCCAAGGAGCAAGTGTCTTAATTTCATGGCTACAGTCACCATCCACAGCAATTTTCTAGCCCAAGAAAATAAAATCCGTCAATCATATAGAAGCATAGAAGCTCTACCAACATACTATGATGCTTCTATATGATTGCTGTCTGGGATATTATACCTTTTCAAGTTCATTGTTTATTCAGTTTTCAATCCTGTCTTCACTGATTTTTCACTCTCACAAAGGCAGCAAAACCCGGTGTTTCAGAGCAAGGCTCTGGAGCCAGATTAAGTGACTTCAAGCCTAGGCCAGCTCATACTAGCTCCATCAGTTCAGTTCAGTTTGGTCGCTCAGTCATGTCCAACCCATGAATCGCAGCACACCAGGCCTCCCTGTCCATCACCAACTCCCGGAGTTCACTCAGACTCACGTCCATCAAGTCAGTGATGCCATCCAGCCATCTCATCCTCTGTCGTCCCCTTCTCCTCCTGCCCCCATCCCTTCCCAGCATCAGAGTCTTTTCCAATGAGTCAACTCTTCACATGAGGTGGCCAAAGTACTGGAGTTTCAGCTTTAGCATCTTGGGCAAACTCTTTAGCCTTTTATGCCCCAGATTCCTAACCTGAAAGTGGGGAATAATAGTGCCTGCCTCATAGGCCTGAAACACCGAAATGAACCATCAGTACATCTAGAGTGTTTAGAACAGTCCCTGGTATATGGTAAATAGCTAATGCTGTTGCTTATTATTTATTTATTTATTATTACTAATTCAACACACATACATACTTCCTGAGTCCTTTCCTCTGCTACTAATGCCAGGCATCATGCTAAATTCTCTGTAGAGCGATGGTTACCACAGAATCTTTGTATTAGGGGGTTCAGATCTAGTGGTGGATCCTAAACAACTGTGCTCAAAGGGTGGGGGTAGTGCGGTGGGTACTCTGTACTTAGGAAGACGGTCCAGACATTGGGCTAAATATCAGTTCACTAAATTTGAGAGGTGTTAGTTAAGGAGTGGTGGGATCAGAATCTGTAGCCCCGTGTGTATATCTCCCAAACTAGTGCTTTCCCCCTGAGGTAGATCACTGCCAGATAGCCAGCTAACTCTTCCCCTTTCACATGCCATTTTACAGTTCAGCTTTTCCAATCTTTCCATCCAGAGACTGTGTCTACTTCTTTCACCTTGAGTTTAGACTAGCCTCGTGACATGCTTTGACCAGTAGAATGTGCTGACAGTGTCGTGACATGCTTACAGGCTTAGACCTTAAAAGACTTTGCCGAGCCTTTTTTGCCCTCTTGGGATCTGGCTGCTGTGTAAAGAAACTGAGACTAGATTATGGAATGATGAGAGAGGGGTGGAGAGAAAGAAACGCCGTCAGTCTGCTGCCATTCAGTCACCCCAGCTGGGGTGTCAGTCCCGTGAGCCACACCTCCACCCTGAGTCCTGTAGTTGTTGTTGAGCTGCCCCAACCAGTACCATGTGGAGCAGAGTTAAACGGCCCAGATTGCAAAATCATAAGCAAATCAGTCAAATAAATGGTTGAGTTGTTTTGGGATGGTTTGTTTCATAGCAATAAATCCTTGGAACTTATGAGGTCCCGAGCTTCCATTTTCACTGCCTTGGAAGGCAGCCACCACACTCAAAGCTTGGATTAGATAATGGAATAGTGAGAGTCCATGTGGAGAAATTTAAGTCCCAGCATTCCAATCAGCCCTGCCAAGACCCCAGATGGGAGGATAAAGCTACCACCTTCCACCTCCTAGGACAGCCTCGCCACCACTGATGCAGCCGTACGAGGTAGCCCCGGTGAGACCACCAGGAGAACCACCCAGACAACTCCCAGATTCATGACTGCTGTTTTAAGCCATTGCGTTTCAGGATAGTTTATCATCATATAGCAATAGGTAACTAAAGCACCCACAATGTACCTTGACTCCCCAGAAGCAAGGGCACTGAGGTTCCAGCCTACAGTGGATTTGGGGGATAATAGTTCTTACCTTTAATCAAGTAATCATGGTAATGATAAAGCAAGTAATTTGGTTGATGGAAATTTCAGAGATGTGAAGTAATTTGCTCAGGGCCTCGCAGGTAATGCCGTCACAGCAGAATGGTAAGGTATAATGTGAATGCCTCCTTTCAGGTGTT
Organism: Aepyceros melampus; assembly: GCA_006408695.1. NCBI lineage: Eukaryota > Metazoa > Chordata > Mammalia > Artiodactyla > Bovidae > Aepyceros > Aepyceros melampus. Next base: position 106,181 of record SJXQ01005232.1, read on the forward strand.
CTCCAGCTTTCTTCTCTCTTTGGCAATGGTCTAACTTATCTCACCAACTTCCAGTCTCACATCCCTCCAGTAGAGCAAATGAGTCCTCACTACTGTTAGCAAATAGCTGCAGGGTCTCTGGTTCCCCTTATTAACGCCCTGGTGTCTAGGATGAAGACTGTGGCACACAGTCTTTTGCTTCTTTTGCTTCTCTGGGTGCAATTCTCAACACCTCCTTTCTTTACCTTTTTAACCATGTGAAGTCACTTGCACAGCACACAGTTCAGATCCCATCTTGTGTGATCCCTCTGAGCCTGTGCACAGATCACTTTACCAGGAGTGCCCTCCTCGTCTCCCCACCTCCTGGCTTGTCCATTCGCTTCCAGGACTTAACTCAAGCTCTGCCTTGACCATGAAGCCTCATTTCCTGGTCTTCCCTGGGTACAGCTGATCATTCCTCACTTGTGTCCTCAAAGAAACAGTCTGTGGAATTCTCCAGGCCAGAATACTGGAGTGGGTAGCCTTTCCTTTCTCCAGGGGATCTTCCCAACCCAGGGATCGAACCCAGATGTCCCACATTGCAGATGGATTCTTTACCAGCTGAGGCACAAGGGAATGTGAGCATCAGCCAAATTATCTGCTTTATCATTATCATGATTACTTGATTAAAGGTAAGAACTGCTACTGCTGCTGCTGAGTCGCTTCAGTCGTGTCTGACTCTGTGCGACCCCATAGACCCCTGGAGTCCCCACCAGGCTCCCCCATCCTTGGGATTCTCCAGGCAAGAACACTGGAGTGGGTTGCCATTTCCTTCTCCAAAGCGTGAAAGTGAAAAGTGAAAGTGAATTAACTCAGTCGTGTCTGACCCTTAGCAACCCCATTATCCTCCAAATCCACTGTAGGCTGGAACCTCAGTGCCCTTGCTTCTGGGGAGTCAAGGTACATTGTGGGTGCTTTAGTTACCTATTGCTACATTTAGTAAGAACTGGTCCTTAAGGAGAGGAGTACCCCAGTACAGGAGAGAAGTGAGACCCAGAAAGGATCAGGTCACATTGTCAAGGGCCTTGAATGTCATGGTGGTATAATCCAAGTGTCTGCCACCTGGATGTCCCCAAGTCTTCCCATTATTCTAGAGCCACCGTTTCCTCTTGGGTCTAAGTTTTTCCAGTGTCCAGCTTCCATTCCACATTATATGAAAGCCCAACATCTTCTCCCTACAAATAACCCCAGAGCTTTAGGGAAAGGGGAGTTGAGTCAGCAGCTCCCAGGCCCCCTTGTTCCCATTCCCTGCTTGTGCTGACACTGGCTACTGTCCACATTCTTCTGTGGCTACTGCCCACTTTCTACACTGCCTCACTCAAGAATTCTGCTTCAGTTCTTTCGTTTTCCCAAAGCAGCTTGTGCACAGGCTGTGGCAGTTGGAAGACTTCTCTTTTTCTCCTAATTGCTTTTACAGTCTTCAATGGATAACATATTCAGATGGTTTAAAAATCAAACAGTATAGAAGGTACATAGTGAAAATTCTCACTCCTACCCCGACTTTGTCTGCCTGTTTCCCCTCTTTTCTGGCCCCGGTAGCTTTTTTTTTTTTTTCCAGCTTCTTTGGTGTTCCTCTAGGATTTACTGATGCAAATACAATATAGTGAAAATATAGAAAGTTTTTTTTTCTCTATTAAGCATTGTTGGCAAAAAGCTGTGAAAACTTTTTGTAAGTCAGTTTTTATACTGACTTACGTACTTTCTGTACCTGCTTTCAAATCTGTGCTGTCAGCTGGGGCTTTCCCTCAGAAAAGTTCTTTCTTTTCCATTTTTCTATGGGACTGATATTCCACAGTGACAGTAATATTTAATTTTATTTTTAAAAATTTATTTATTTTTTATTGAAGGATAATTGCTTTACAGAATACAGTTTGTTTTTTTTTTTAATAAAATAACTGGGACATATGATCTGAGATGTGAGTTTTTGTAAAATGTAAGTTCACTTATATTTAGCGAGTTTGCTCTAGAAAATGTGGGGTCCGGGTCTCCATAGTTATTCCAGCCCTCATTAATTCCCAAGACCTCTCCCTTTCTCTAGGGTAGCAGACTTGTAGTATCATTTAGGTTGTAGTGGCAGAGGATGAGATGGTTAAATAACATCACTGACTCAATGGACATGAATTTGAGCAGACTCCAGGACTTAGTGGAGGCAGGAGCCTGGAGTGCTACAGTCCAGGGGGTTGCAGAGAGTCAGACACAACTGACTGAACAGCAAGGCTGTGTGTAGCCAGGACTGCTGCTCAGGAAAGAATTCAGTCATGAGAATGACTGAAACTTGGATATTAGTGATCATTGTCCTGATCCGGAGGATAAATCACTAGCCACCATTTCTCCAGGGCTCCTGTCAGCTGCCATCTGACTGGGCCTTCCTCTCTGTGTTGTGACCCTCTCCTCAATCTTTTTACTCTTTTTCCAAATTCTGGACTGCTCACCGCTTTCTTCTCTCACTAGGCCGCCCCTGAGAGCTCTTACTTCCTTTTTAGTTTTATACGTGAAGTGATTTCGTTCAATGGAGAAGGGTCACACATGAGGTTCTCCTATGGGAACTACCATATTAATGGGGAGCCTTTGAGCAGCACTAATTTTAGCAATCAAGCCAGGCTGTAATGATTTGCATATAGATAGGAAGGCATTGGAGTCCCCGCTTGTTAATATTAATGAGGTCAGATTCTCATTGCATTTACCATCTAACAAACATTGCAGCTTGGGAGTTAGTGTAATTTGCACACTCACTCCCTGTGTAGTTTTATGGCAGAGACAAAGAGTATTCCCCCAGTATGCCAGATGCTCTCCTGCATTAGCCAGCCCCTGGGCCATGTGGTTTGTTCTGGCCAGTGACCCATGAGCAAAGCTGGTGTGTGTGTCTTCTGGACTGAGGCAATTAAGAACCAGGGTACCCTCTCTATCACCCACCTCCCCTCAGTGGAGGCCAAGCATTCCAGATAGCATAGCTACACGCTGCAGGAGGGCCATCTGATCCACACTGGCCTGTGATATGAATGAAAAACAAACATTTATTGTGATAAGCCACTGAGATTTTTGAGGTATTTTTATTAATGTCTAATTGCATACCTATGCTACTTGAGCCAATTTTTTTTGGAAATCGAAGCTCAATACCTAAAATCTCTAAAATGATAGTGTGTTTGTGTGTCTTGTGTGGAACATGCAAATAGTCTCCACTTTCTGCATGAATTACAATTTGAAAATCTTTGTAATTGTTTGTTTATCTGAAGGCCCCATGTATATATAAGTGAATTTTGTTAAAGTGTCCTAGTATCTCAATACTTCTCAAAGCCAGCAAGAACATTAACTATTCAATGTAAGCTTATAATGCACTGCCTTTTCATTCATTCCTAGTTCTATACATTCAGATACAGGTACTACTTCCTATTTGGCCCCCTTCCAAATTTCCTTAAACTTTTCTAGAAAGTTATATAAACTTCTGGTTGGAGATTTGTTTGGTTAAAATTTTTTAAGGTAAATTTAGTGGTCCTTCTCTGTTGTTAGGAAAATGAGATTAATTTAGGAGCTTTCTACTTAGCAGCCCATCCAGAGGTTCTTAATGACCAACACAATTTTCTGTCATCCAGAACGGAAAAATAGCAGGCTCCCCTCTGCTGCTCCAATACCTTTCCTTCTCTTAGCTGCTCAGGTGTTTTCTCTCAGGACTTATTTCAACTGAAATTTCAGTCATATTTCCGTGGCTGTTACATAGCTGTTTTATTAGTTTTCTAGGGCTGGCGTAACAAAGTGCCACAAACTGAATGGCTTGAAAAATAGATATATTGTCCCCTAGCTTGGAGACTCACAGCCTGGTATCAAAGTGGCAGCGGGGCCGTGCTCCCTGTGAGGGCGCTAGAGAAGAATCTGTTCTGGATCTCTCTCCTAGCTTCTGGTAGTTCCTTTGCTTGTGACAGCTTAACTCCTATCTTTTATGACTTTCTCCCCATGTGCCTTTCTGTGTTCAGATTTTCCGCTTTTTACAAGGACAGCAGTCATATTGGAATAGAGGCCTACCCTAGAATGTCTAATATGACTTTATCTTGACAAATCACACTGCAACAACTTCCTTCCCTGGGCTTCCCTGGTGGCTTGGACAAGTTCCACCCCTGGAGAAAGGAATTGCAACCCACTCCATATTCTTCTTCGCAACCCCATGGACTGCAGCTTGCCAGGCTTCCCTGTCCATCACCACTCCCAGAGTTTGCTCAAACTCATGTCCGTTGTGTTGGTGATGCCATCCACCTGTGGTCCAGGGGGGACATAATTCAGTGTGTACAGTGTCAAACATAATGATACTGGCTAGCCACAAAGCCCTTACAGTCATGCCTATTTGTGTTGGAATTCCATTTTCTGCCATTTGAACCTCTGTTTTTCTGTTGCTAAAACAGAAACTTTAATCATTACCTTATAAGAGGGTTTCTGTGATAATTAAAGAATATCCTGCCTCAGTTTTGGCCATGAAGACCAAAAATTCATGACTTGCAAAACCAAAATCAAAAAAATTTCAAAATACCTCCACATTCTAAACTGACTTGCTGAGCCACCTATGCAAGGCTAGAGAAAGTCTGAGAGAGTTTGAGACTATGAGCACTGACATGGGCAATCACCCATCTCTACTGACAAAGAGGTCGTAGTTGATAAGATCAGAAAGAGAAAAATTGTTTTTTAAAGAGCTATTCTTCTGCTTCTCATGTAGGAGGGGAGAGCAGTATTTTCCTCTCATCTCAAGGAGGGAGATAGGAAGCCTTCAGAGAGCTCGAGTGAAGTAGGAACTAATGTTTGACTCATGCTTTGGGAATTGGACTTCCCTGGTGGCTCAGACAGTAAAGCATCTGCCTATAATGTGGAGACCTGGGTTCCACCCATAGGTCAGGAAGATCTCCTGGAGAAGGAAATGGCAACCCACTCCAGTATTCTTGCCTGTAAAATTCTATGGACGGAGGAGCCTGGTAGGCTACAGTCCATGGGGTCGCAAAGAGTTGGACATGACTGAGTGACTTCACTTACTTCACTTTTGGGAATTAAATGTGAAAGGCTATGGCTGCAGGCACCCAGATGCTCCCCCACTGATAGAAAAATGAAGAGGGAAAATTTCTCATGTGTTCCATGGACTGGCAAGATGGAGCTATGTGGGAATCATTTGGAAATACTGTCCAAGAAGGCTTTCTGCTAAGCTGCCCCTCAGCAAAAAAGAAGTTAGAGTATACCACTGGAAGGATTTCCTCTTCCTGGAAACTGAGGAGGATTCCTCACTGGGCAGCCTAGAAAGAAGCTGGCTGGATGTTGGAAGGCGGCAGTCGGGGCTCTCTGAGGGAGCTAAGTCAGTAGAAAGAATTAGCACTGAGAATCTGCCATGTCCAGAGGGCTCCAGTGCCAGGTCATATCTAGACTTCCAGAGACTAGTTGCACTTCTTCCCAGTGACATTCCGGGAGCTTCCCTGGTGGCTGAGACAGTAAAGAATCTGCCTGCAATACAGGAGACCCAGGTTTGATCCCTGGGTCAGGAAGATCCCCTGGAGAAGGAAGTGGCAACCCACTCCAGTATTCTTGCCTGGAGAATTCCATGGACAGAGGAGCCTGGTGAGCTACAGTCCATGGAGTCAAAGAGTCAGACATGACTGAGCAAGTAATGGCATACTCATAATGTCATACTCACATGTCACATAATGACATTCCAACTCCAGAGGAACCTGGTAGCCTAGGAAAGGAGGGGACATGGAAAGGAGGAGGGAGATGAAGAAACATTTTAGAGAGAGTTGGAGCAGAAGTCAACCATGTTCTCTTCCTCAAAATGGTAGGCCAAAGGAAGCTCAAGCTGGGGGCATAAACAAATTTTAAATTGGATGAGAGCATTGGGTTACATGTTAACAACCTTGAATTGGACATTTTAGTGAGTGAAATGAGGGGATTTGGGGGGCTGAAATGAATTGGAGGACTTTTTAAGATCTAAGAATGGCTTAAAAAGTGAGGCTATCTGCCTCATTTCATTCATGGAGGAGCAGACAGATTAATCCGTGGAGTTTTGAGTAGAATAGGGAGAAAAATAAAGCTGTCCTCAACCTATGCTTTATTGAATTCATTCTGGCAAAAAGGCAGTACTCAGTAAAACTTGCTATCAATCTGGTGATGCTGGTAATTACATAAGTTATTGGGTTGCTTGAATAAACCCACACCATCTTTCATGGTAGCATCAGTGTGTAGGTTGAGGAAAACAGAAATCATTCCGACAATTGTAGTAGAAAGGGACTTAATATAGGTAATTAGGTGCTTGCAAAGTTGGAGAACATGAGGAATAGTCTATAAACTGAACCACCGGAAATTACTACCAGGACATAAACATCAAAATTATTTGCCAGGGGAGCTATCACCCCTTCCAGTCATAAATGTGTGAAATCAAGAGTCTCTCAGGGAAGCTATTGAATTCTTGGTCACATTGCTATAGCTGCAGTCTGAGGATTGTGAAGACACTGTCATCCTTGCAGCTGTTAACTTGTAACACTCCTGAAGCTGAACTCTGGACATTGAGATGCTGTTGCAGAAAAACCCGATGCCTGCATAACCCTACTCAGTAGCAGAAACAAGCAGAGTAGGCAGGTGGCCCTGGACTCACTCCTGCCTTCCTAGTCTCTTTTGAGTATATTTAAGTTACACTCTGAACATTAGCTGTGAAGGAGTCATAGAAATGTAATTTTGAGCTTTTCAGCCTTTGCCATACCAGAAGGTATCACAGAAGGTGGTTGGAATGGATGTTAAGAGCTCATGTTTCGGGCTTCCCTGGTGGCTCAGTGAAGACTGCCAGCCAATTCATAAGACACCAGTCTGACCCCTAATTGGGAAGATCCCGCATGCTGAGGAGCAGCTAAGCCCATGTGCCACCACTGTGGAGCCTGTGCTCTAGAGCCCGGGTACCGCACCTACTGAGCCTATCCCTTAGCGCCCATGCTTCACAAGAGAAACCACCGCGATGAGAAGCCTGTGCACCGCAACTAGAGAGTAGCCCCCGCTTGCTGCAGCTAAAGAGCCCACACAAAGCAGCAGGACGCAACACAGCCCAAAAGAAGGAGCTCAAGTTTCATATGCAACGCAGTGATCCCATGCATATGAAAAGACAGGCTATGCCAGCGGCCTCAGCTTCTGTCTGGAATACCAAATACTAGATTCACTTGGGTTTTTTTTTTTTTTTTACAAAATCAACTTTGTTGAGGTACAATCTGCATAAAATGCACTTATTTTAAGTGTACGTTCAATGAGTTTTAAAAACACAGTACATATGTAATCAGTACCATAATCATGATGTAAAATTTTGCCAGCATTCCAAAAATTTCTTTTGGTCTCTGCAGTTAACCCCTGCTTTCCCTTGCCAAGCAACCAGTGATCTGCTTTCTGTCTCTGTAGACTGGTTTTCCCTGTTCTAGAATTTCATATAAATGAAAGCATACAGTAGGATGCAGCTGTTTTTAATATTTGCAATTTTTTTTCTTGCCAATAATACTGCCTGGCATAGTGGAATAAATAGGATTCTTGTTAGACAAACTCAGGGTTGAATCCCAACCAACCTACCTAACAGCTCTTAAGCTATTGCAAGTTGAAATGAACCCAGATTTCTTAATTGTAAAATGGACATTTAAAACAGAAATAAAAACAAAAGGCACATATTAGGGTCATTGTCGTTTTTGTTGTTTAGTCGTTCTGTCGTGTCTGACTCTTTTGTGACCCCGTGGACTGTGGTCCATCAGGCTCCTCTGTCCATAGGATTCTCCAGGCAAGAACACTGGAGTGGGTTGCCATTTCCTTCTCCAGAGGATCTTCCCGACCCAGGGATTGAACCCACGTCTCCTGCATTGCAGGTGGATTTTTTTACCACTGAGCCACCAGCGAAGTCCCCTGGAAAGGTTAGAGTTAATAAATGAACAACACACAAATGGCACTCCAGGAAAGGTAATTATTCTTCTTCTTGATGATGGCTTATTATTTTCTTTTTATGCTCGTTTTCCAGTCAATTGCACTTAAACTGTAGTGCTTCTGTGGGGAGTTTTGTCACCGACTGCTACCTGTGAGTGCTGTAAGAGCCATTAGAAGCTATTCTTTGAAATACCAGGTTGTGTCACATTCTGGATTCTGCCACTTGCTGTGTTGACCTCATGAAAACTCTGAATCTTCCTGTGCCTCGGTTTTCTTTTCTCTAAAATGGGAATAATCATACCTAGAACTATTATGGGAATTAAATGAAATGATATTTTTCATCTTAGTGAATACTCAAAGTGGCTATTACTAATAACCTTGAAATTTCTCTAAGATCCCTCACAGTAGATTCTGTCCCTATACCTTCACTCCAGCTCCGTCCCCCAGGAGAAGTGGCTCTCTTTTTCTGGCTAATTAAAGTGTCCTGTATTAGCCTCCAGGAGCCTCTCCTTCCTGCAGAGTACCTTTGCGCCCTCTCATCTGTCACATATCCCAGGCTTTACATTATCATTGGACTGTAGAATGTTTGGGATTGAAGAAACGTTTCACTTGAACCCTCTCATTTTACAGCTAGTATAATAGAAGTCCAGTGAAGATGAATTATTTATCAAGGTCAGCTTTAGAACAGAAAGCAGATTAGAACTTGGGCTCCTAATTCTCAGTCCTGTGTCTACAACGTGATTTAAAGGGCTTATCACATAATATTCAGTGGTTTGCCAGCTTTTTATCTGAATTCTTCAACTCTCCCATGCTCAGCTGATTTCTACAGCCAAATCCAATGACTTTGGTTGTCACAGTGGCTAAGCTCTTGTCACTCTCTGCGATTAAAAAAATGATGCTCAGCCTTGTCATAATATAATCAGAAAGTTTATCAGAAAGATCATCTGAAAATAAGCCATCCATGTTATAAAAACGTGAGATGGATATGCTGCATTGCAGGATACACTGTATAGATTTTGAATGGCAGATAAAAATCTTGCTAATGCTGTAATGCCAGTACTTTAGTGACTAAGCCATAGATTTATGAAGTCTTGTTCTCTAATTGCAAAGAAAATGGTTTTTATCACCAGTTCAGTTTCTGGGTAAATATTTTAAAAGAAATTTACATGATATCTTCAGCCTAATAAGATAAATAAGATAAAAAGCTCTTATATTCCATCCACACAAGGCAAACACAATTGGATAAAAAGTAAAAGGCCGGTGAAGAAGTGAAGTCGCTAAGTCGTGTCTGACTTTTTGCAACTCCATGGACTGCAGCCTACCAGGCTCCTCTGTCCATGGGATTTTCCAGGCAAGAGTACTGGAGTGGGTTGCTAGTTCTGTCTCCAGGACATCTTCCGACCCAGGGATCGAACCTGGATCTCCTGCATTGTAGGCAGACGCTTTACAGTCTGAGCCACCAGGGTAGTCAGGTGAACCACTGTTATATTTGTGTGTAAGATAAGCAGTTGAACAGTTTCTTAGGGCTGAAGAACTAAAACTGTCCCCTCCAGCAGAGTGTTTCTGCCCACATACTGCTATGGATTTGGGCAGAAAGAAAATTCAATATGTGTATCCTTGGAAGGAGGGAGAAAGAAGGAGAACATGAACTAGTTAGGAGGGATGCCTAGCCTTTTATGAAAAAGTTGAATGACTCTTCAATATGTGTTTCATGATTTCTAAAATGCCATGTATTGGCGGACCCCGAGATCACCCCACAGGCACAGCGATTTGACAGCTGGCCTCGCAGAACTCAGCATCTATGTGTACTCATAACTAAGATTCATTACCATAAAAAGATATGTGTTGATGTATGGCAGAGACCAACACAATACTGTAAAGCAATTTTCCTCCAATTAAAAATAAATAAAATTTTTAAAAAAAGATACAAAGTAAAATCACAAAAAGGAAAAAGTGCTTGGGATAAAGCTGAGAGGAAACCAGGTGTTAGCTTCTTAGTCCTCTCCCAGTGCAGCGGCTTCCTTCCTTCAGCAGTGAGTTGTGACCACACATGCAAAGTGTCGTCTGGGGCAGCTCTTTAGTGCCTTGGTGCTCAGGTTTTTACTGGGGGCTGGTCAATAGGCACTCTCTGCCCACTGCATACCCAAATTCCAGATCCCAGAATAAAGGCAGGTATTTAGCATAAAGCATATCACTGCACAGTCTAGACCTACTAAGCTGCCTTTGTCATTTAGGGAAAGTTTTCTATCAGCACAGGGAACTGTTCACTAGCTAAGTTCTCAGATGCCAGCAAAAGGCCGATCTTTCAAGCAGATCTTTCTAATGATAACAGTCTCAGGCCTGCTATGCTAACTCTTCTCTGCACACACTGTTTTCCTCTTTCAAACATGTACAGAGGCATAAAAAAGACGATTCTTGTAACCCATTAGAAATAAGTCATCTGAACTTCCCTGGTGATACAGTAGATAAGAATCTGCCTACCAGTGCAGGGGACATGGGCTCAATCCCTGGTCCGGGAAGATTCCACATGCCACAGGGCAACTAAGCCTGTGCATCCCAACTCCTGAGCCCGAGCTCTAGGGCTCCAGTCCTTTGGCCACCTGATGCAAAGAGCTGACTCATTGGAAAATACCCTGATGCTGGGAAAGACTGAGGGCAGGACGAGAAGGGGGTGACAAAGGATGGGGTGGTTGGAGGGTATCACTGACTCAATGGACATGGGTTTGAGCAAACTCCAGGAGATTGTGAAGGACAGGGAAGCCTGGCGTGCTGCAATCCCTGGGGTCGCGGAGTTGAACACAACTTAGCAACTGAACAAAAACAACCAGGGCCCAGGCACTGTACTGAGCACATGTGCTGTAGCTGCTGAAGCCCACGCACCCTAGAGCCTGTGCTCCACAAGAGAAGCCACCACAGTGAGAAGCCTGTGCACTGCAGTGAAGAGGAGCCCCTGCTGCCGACAGCTAAAGGAAGCTTGCACACAGCAAGACCTGGAGCAATCAAAAAAAGAAAACATTCCCTTCAAAAAAATAAAAAATAAGTCATCTGTAGCAAAGAGAGTTTACACAGCTTATCTAACGCTGTATCTGGTTAGTTTGTTTGGGTGGCTCTACTGGAGCCACAGGACTGAGGACTCAAATCTGGCTGGTGGTACCTGGGTACTGGGTTCTTCTGCATATTGACCTTCCTGGGGCTACCAGGATGCTGCCAGGACAGGTTTTTTTGTATTCAAGTCTGATTCCTGGACTGGGATGTGTTGACTGAAAAAAGAAAAGCACAGCCTAAAAGGTGAGAATTATGTTTTACTTTGAGGACTTCAAGCCTGAGAGACAGAACTCTCATCACTCTGAGAGACTGCTCTGAAGAGGCAAGGGGGTGTGGAATCAGGATATATAGGAGTTTTTGCAGCAAAGACCAGGTAGTTGGAACATTAAAAAATTACTTTAATTAAAGAAAACCAAATATCTAATGGAGAAGGAAACGGCAACCCACTGCAGTATTCTTGCCTAGAAAATCCCATGGACAGAGGAGCCTGGTGGGTTACCGTCGATGGGGTCTCAGAGTCAGACATGACTGAGCGATTAACACGTACACACACAGATATCTCAAGTTAATGAATTCACTGTTTTTCTGTGTATGGGAAAATGCAAGCCTGGGCTGACTGAAAGCTTTCCTTTGATACACACCTCAGCTACCTGGGGTTGGTATCCTGTGTTTGCTCATCTTGAGTTTCTTCAGGGTACACTGTCAGGGGTGGCTGTAATGTGGTGGCTTGACGGCTGCAGCATCCTTTGTTTGGTATACGGCAGGCAGTGTTTTTCATTCATAGATGGCTGGAACAGCCAGGCCAGTGCTCTGTCCATGCGCATGCTCCAGATCACTGTCTTGGGCTTCCTTACAGCTTGATGGTTCCAGACGCTTGGGCTTCTTGCATGATGGCTGGCTTCCCTTGGGGCAAACATTCGAAAAGAGCAGAGCAAGATCCTACAGCACTGCTTTGCTTACACTGTTATTTAAGCAAATTACTAAGACCAATGCAGACTTGGAAGAGAAGTGAATTAGAGCCAGTAGCAGGATAACAAAGGATTTGCAACCATCTCTAATGAATACTTACAATAAGTAATTTATCTGATTATTTTAATATCCCTTTCTGTTACAGTTAGCTACTTTGCATGTTTTATTTCTCCCACCAGCCTACAAATTCCTCAGTGTTAGGGACTCACTCTGCCTCAGTGTCCAATTTGATACAATGTTAAATAGTATTTGAATAGCACACATTAATTGTTGAATAAATAAATACTATTAAATGTTTACTACTTGCCAACCACTATACTAAGTTCTTTATTGTTTTGTTTAATCTTTATGTTAATCTTGAGAGGCATTATTTTTATTTCCATTTTTTAGATGAGGAAACTGAGGTATAGAATGGTTAAGTTGTCTGCCTAAGGGCACATAACTAGTGCCAAATTTAAACTCCCACTGACGCTAGAACGTGGGCTGAATCATCGTGTTGTACTGGTTCCATCACAGACGGGACTTTGCATGAAGAGGAAATCTCCAAAGAATCCAAATTATGGTATTCTGCTGTGTAGGAAGTTAAAGAGGTCTGAGGAGTATGAAGCCTTTAATTTAGTTCCTTTTCTGATTTTATTGGAGAAGTGGGGAGAGAAGAATGAAGAGAGGGATAAATAATAATAATAGGACCAAAAGGCATTCTAACTGAGTCATGTTTTGTAATCCTGTATATTATTTAGTCTTGAGGCATTTGTAATCTTAAAAAACCACTCTCTTAAAAAAAAAATGGTGGTGTAAACACAAAGCATGAGATAAAGAAAATAAGTAAAAAAATGGAAATATATTCCATACTGTGTTACACAAGCTTTTGGTTAAATTTAATCCTGAACAATTGATCATTTTTATTTTTAACACATTATTAACTAGGAATGTTAATACATTTTTTGTTGTTGTTTAGTTGCTCAGTCATGTCTGATTCTAAAAAAAAAATGGTGGTGTAAACACAAAGCATGAGATAAAGAAAATAAGTAAAAAAATGGAAATATATTCCATACTGTGTTACACAAGCTTTTGGTTAAATTTAATCCTGAACAATTGATCATTTTTATTTTTAACACATTATTAACTAGGAATGTTAATACATTTTTTGTTGTTGTTTAGTTGCTCAGTCATGTCTGATTCTTTTGTGACCACATGAGCTGTAACCCTCCAGGCTCCTCTGTCCGTGGGATGTCCCAGGCAAGAATACTGGAGTGAGTTGCCATTTCCTTCTCCAGGGGTTCTTCCCTACCCAGGGATTGAACCCATGTCTCTAGCCTTGGCAAGCGAATTCTTTACCACTGTGCCATCAGGGAAGCCTATATCTTTTGCTACCCAAACATTATTGACCAGAGACGCTTCAATATTCACTTGCATAACAGATTGATGGCCACAGGTATTAGTTTCTCCAAAAATCCTCTGATCAATAGTGTATTAAAATCATATATGCTAAGATATGGAGTCTAAGGGCGAAATGCCTGCCTTCTGATATATCTGTCATCAGGAAATTGTTAAGATTAGAAACTTTTTTTCTTGAAGCAGTAATGGTGAGGGAGGCCACCACCAAAGCAACAATGTCACAAAGCACCCTTCTTGAATACTCTCAGAAGAGCTTGAAGAGGAGTACAAAGTATTTGAAAGTAGAGGGTGGAGGGTGATGGTAGAGCTAATCCTAAATACAGAAGAAACTAGCAGGGGGAAGGGAAGTGAAATCAGGAAAGGTGTCCTGGGAAGTGTCTTCCTGGGGTGGTGACTGGAATGTACAGGATTATCAGAACAGATTTCTTACATGACTAGCAGAAAACATAAGCTGATAGCTAGCGACTGATACAAGTTGGAAATATATTTCTCTGGCATAAAAACACCGCTGGAGGAGAGAGGTCCAGAGTTCTATGGTGGCTCCATGGACTTAAGGAAATCCAGCTCTTTCTCTCCTTCTTGCTCTTTACTGCAAACTGACACAAACTAGTTGTGTTCCGCATGATACTTATGGGCTTTTTGATAAAGAGTAACTTGGTACAGAACAGTAAAAACGGTCGCTTGTCAACTTTTCTACCAGATGATATGAAAGCAAATCAAAAACAAATTCTGCCACAAACGGAGACATTATTAACATTTATTTATAAACAAGCATAATAGTTTCTGTTATCTAAGCTTCCCTGGTGACTCAGATGGTAAAGAGTCCACCTGCGATGCGAGAGACCAGAGTTCCAGCCCTGCATTAAAAGATCCCCTGGAGGAAGGCATGGCCACCCACTCTAGTATACTGCCGGGAGAATCCCATGGACAGGCAGGCTACAGTCCATGGGGTTGCAAAGAGTCGGACACAACTGAGCAACTGAACATAGCACAGTCAATTCAACTAAATCTCTACTCATATCTCCTCTAATCTCCAATCTCAACAATAGTGAAAATTCAATCAAGGCAAGCATGACAACATTCCAGAAGCAGGAATGTTATCTAGATAGCTGACATAAGTCAATTCAGTCCCTTGGTCCTGTCTCAACTTTGGACCCCATGAACCGCAGCATGCCAGGCCTCCCTGTCCATCACCAACTCCTGGAGTTCACTCAGACTCACGTCCATCGAGTCAGTGATGCCATCCAGCCATCTCATCCTCTGTAGTCTCCTTCTCCTCCTGCCCCCAATCCCTCCCAGCATCAGGGTCTTCTCCAATGAGTCAATTCTTCGCATGAGGTGGCCAAAGTACTGGAATTTCAGCTTTAGCATCATTCCTTCCAAAGAAATCCCAGGGCTGATCTCCTTCAGAATGGACTGGATCTCCTTGCAGTCCAAGGGACTCTCAAGAGTCTTCTCCAACACCACAGTTCAAAAGCAACAATTTTTCAGTGCTCAGCCTTCTTCACAGTCCAACTCTCACATCCATACATGATCACAGGAAAAACCATAGCCTTGACTAGACAGACCTTTGTTGGCAAAGTAATGTCTCTGCTTTTTTATATGCTATCTAGACTGGTCATAACTTTCCTTCCAAGGAGTAAGCGTCTTTTAATTTCATGGCTGCAATCACCATCTGCAGTGATTTTGGAGCCCCCAAAAATAAAGTCTGACACTGTTTCCACTGTTTCCCCATCTATTTCCCATGAAGTAATGGGACCAGATGCCATGATCTTCGTTTTCTGAATATTGAGCTTTAAGTCAACTTTTTCACTCTCCTCTTTCACTTTCATCAAGAGATTTTTAGCTCCTCTTCACTTTCTGCCATAAGGGTGGTGTCATCTGCATATCTGAGGTTATTGATATTTCTCCCAGCAATCTTGATTCCAGCTTGTGTTTCTTCCAGCCCAGCATTTCTCATGATGTACTCTGCATAGAAGTTAAATAAGCAGGGTGACAATATACAGCCTTGACATACTCATTTTCCTATTGGTACCAGTCTGTTGTTCCAAGTCCAGTTCTAACTGTTGCTTCCTGACCTGCATACAGATTTCTCAAGAGGCAGGCCATGTGGTCTGGTATTCCCATCTCTTTCAGAATTTTCCACAGTTTATTGTGATCCACACAGTCAAAGGCTTTGGCATAGTCAATAAAGCAGAAATAGATGTTTTTCTGGAACTCACTTGCTTTTTCCATGATCCAGCAGATGTTGGCAATTTGATCTCTGGTTCCTCTGCATTTTCTAAAACCAGCTTGAACATCTGGAAGTTCACAGTTCATGTAATGCTGAAGCCTGGCTTAGAGACTTTTGAGCATTACTTTACTAGCATGTGAGATGAGTGCAATTGTGTGGTAGTTTGAGCATTCTTTGGCATTGCCTTTCTTTGGAATTGGAATGAATACTGACCTTTTCCAGTCCTGTGGCCACTGCTGAGTTTTCCAGATTTGCTGGCATATTGAGTGCAGCACTTTCACAGCATCATCTTTCAGGATTTGAAAGAGCTCAACTGGAATTCCATCACCTCACTAGCTTTGTTTGTAGTGATGTTTTCTAAGGCCCACTTGACTTCACATTCCAGGATGTCTGGCTCTAGATAAGTGATCACACCATCGTGATTATCTTGGTAGTGAAGACCTTTTTTGTACAGTTCTTCTGTGTATTCTTGCCACCTCTTCTTAATATCTTCTGCTTCTGTTAGTTCCATACCATTTCTATCCTTTATCAAGACCATCTTTGCATGAAATGCTCCCTTGGTATCTCTAATTTTCCTGAAGAGATCTCTAGTCTTTCCCATTCTGTTGTTTTCCTCTGTTTCTTTGCATTTATTGCTGAGGAAGGCTTTCTTATCTCTCCTTGCTATTCTTTGGAACTCTGCATTCAGATGCTTGTATCTTTCCTTTTCTCCTTTGCTTTTTGCTTCTCTTCTTTTCACAGCTATTTGTAAGGCTTCCTCAGACAGCCATTTTGCTTTTTGGCATTTCTTTTTCTTGGGGATGGTCTTGATCCCTGTTTCCTGTACAATGTCATGAACCTCCATCCATAGTTCATCAGGCACTCTGTCTATCAGATCTAGGCCCTTAAATCTATTTCTCATATTCATTGTATAATCATAAGGGATTTGATTTAGGTCTTACCTGAATCAGTTCAGTTCAGTTCAGTTCAGTCGCTCAGCCATGTCTGACTCTTTGCGACCCCATGAATTGCAGCACGCCAGGCCTCCCTGTCCATCACCAACTCCCGGAGTTCACTCAAACTCACATCCCTTGAGTCGGTGATGCCATCCAGCCATCTCATCCTCTGTCATCCCCTTCTCCTCCTGCCCTCAATCCCTCCCAGCATCAGAGTCTTTTACGATGAGTCAACTCTTCGCATGAGGTGGTCAAAGTATTGGAGTTTCAGTTTTAGCATCATTCCTTCCAAAGAGATCCCGGCGCTGATCTCCTTTAAAATGGACTGATTGGATCTCCTTGCAGTCCAAGGGATTCTCAAGAGTCTTCTCCAACACCACAATTCAAAAGCATCAATTCTTTGGTGCTCAGCCTTCTTCACAGTCCAGCTCTCATATCCACATATGACCACTGGAAAAAGCCTTGATTAGACGAACCTTTGTTGGCAAAGTAATGTGTCTGCTTTTCAATATGCTATCTAGGGTGGTCATAACTTTTCTTCCAAGGAGTAAGTATCTTAATTTCATGGCTGCAGTCACCATCTGCAGTGATTGGAGCCCCCAAAAATAAAGTCTGACACTGTTTCCACTGTTTCCCCAATTACTTCTAGTGGTTTTCCCTACTTTCTTCAATATATATCTGAATTTGGTAATAAGGATTTCATGATCTGAGCCACGATCAGCTTCCAGTCTTGTTTTTGCTGACTGTATACAGCTTCTCCATCTTTGGCTGCAAAGAATATAATCAGTCTGATTTTGGTGTTGACCATCTGATGATGTCCATGTGTAGAGTCTTTTCTTCTGTTATTGGAAGAGGGTGTTTGCTATGACCAGTGCATTCTCTTGGCAAAACGCTATTAGCCTTTGCCCTGCTTCATTCCGTACTCCAAGGCCAAATTTGCCTGTTAACCCAGGTGTTTCTTGACTTCCTACTTTTTCATTCCAGTCCCCTATAATGAAAAGGACATCTTTTTTGGGTATTAGTTCTAAAAGTTCTTGTAGGTCTTCATAGAACTATTCAAGTTCAGCTTCTTCAGCGTTACTGGTTGGGGCATAGACTTGGATTACCGTGATATTGAATGGTTTGCCTTGGAAACGAACAGAGATCATTCTGTCATTTTTGAGATTGCATCCAAGTACTGCATTTCAAACTGTTTTTTTTGCCCATGATGGCTATTCCATTTCTTCTAAGGGGATTCCTGCCCACAGTAGTAGATATAATGGTCATCTGAGTTAAATTCACCCATTCCAGTCCATTTTAGTTTCCTGATTCCTAGAATGTCGACGTTCACTCTTGCCATCTCTTGTTTGACCGCTTCCAATTTGCCTTGATTTATGGACCTGACATTCCAGGTTCCTATGCAATATTGCTCTTTACAGCATTGGACCTTGCTTCTATCACCAGTCACATCCACAACTGGGTATTGTTTTTGCTTTGGCTCCTTCCCTTCATTGTTTCTGGAGTTATTTCTCCACTGATCTCCAGTAGCATATTGGGCACCTACTGACCTGTGGAGTTCCTCTTTCAGTATCCAATCATTTTGCCTTTTCATACTGATCATGGGGTTCTCAAGTCAAGAATACTGAAGTGGTTTGCCGTTCCCTTCTCCAGTGGACCACATTCTGTCAGACCTCTCCACCATGACCTGCCCACCTTGGGTGGCCCCACACAGCATGGCTTAGATTCACTGAGTTAGACAAGGCTGTGGTCCGTGTGATTAGACTGACTAGTTTTCTGTGATTATGGTTTCAGTGTGTCTGCCCTCTGAAGCACTCTCGCAACACCTACTGTCTTACTTGGGTTTCTCTTACCTTGGACGTGGGGTATCTCTTCACGCCTGCTCCAGCAAAGCGCAGCCACTGCTCCCAACCTTGAACATGGAGTAGCTCCTCTCAGCCCTCCTGCACCCATGCAGCCACTGTTATCAGACAGGTTTAAAACCAAAAACCTGAGCTTGTTTAGAAATCAAGCCTTAGGCACCATTTCTAAAGGTTTAAACACTGCATTCTTTTACTCTATTTTACAAGAGTGGGGAGGGTCTCTAAAAGATTTTAGAGACCAAGCTGATATTTTAAGTATCTTTATGTTAACCAATGAGAATTCCTTTCTGGCATTCAGTATACTGGTTAGTAGACTTTTAAATTGCTGATATCTGTTGGATCATAAAAAAAGCAAGAGAGTTCCAGAAAAACATCTACTTCTGCTTTTATTGACTATACCAAAGCCTTTGACTGTGTGGATCACAACAAACTGCAGAAAATTCTTCAAGAGATGGGAATATCCGACCTCCTTACCTGCTTCCAGAGAAACCTGTATGCAGGTCAAGAAGCAATGGTTAGAACCAGACATGGAACAATGGACTGGTTCCAGACTGGGAAAGGAGTATATCAAAGCTGTATATTGTCACTCTTCTTACTTAATTTATATGCAGAGAACATGATGCGAAATGCTGGGCTGGATGAAGCACAAGCTGGAATCAACATTGTCAGGAGGAATATCAATAACCTCACATATGCAGATGACACCACCCTTATGGCAGAAAGTGAAAGAGGAACTAAAGAGCCTCTTGATGGAGGTGAAAGAAGTAAGTGAAAAAGTTGGCTTAAAGCTCAACATTCAGAAAACAAGGATCATGGCATCCGGTTCCATCACTTCATGGCAAATAGATGGAGAAACAATGGAAACAGTTACAAACTTTATTTTCTTGGCCTCCAAAATCACTGCAGCCATGAAATTAAAAGATGCTTGCTGCTTGGAAGAAAAGCTATAGCAAACCTAGATAGCATACTAAAAAGCAGAAACATTCCTTTGCCCACAAAGGTCCATCTAGTCAAAGTATGGTTTTTCCAGTGGTTAAATATGGATATGAGAGTTGGACCATAAAGAAAGCTTAGTGCTGAAAAATTGATGCTTTTGAAGTATGGTGTTGGAGAAGACTTGAGAGTCCCTTGGACTGCAAGGAGATCAAACCAGTCAATCCTAAAGGAAATCAGTCCTGAATATTCATTGGAAGCTGATGTTCCAATACTTTCGCCACCTGATACAAAGAACTGACTCATTGGTAAAGACTCTGATTCTGGGAAAGACTGAAGGCAGGAGGAGACGGGGACAACAAAGGATGAGATGATTGGATGGTATCACTGACTAGATGGACATGAGTTTGAGCAAGTTCTGGGAGTTGGTGATGGACAGGGAAGCCTGGTGTGTGCTGCAGTCCATGGGGTTGCAAAGAGTTGGACACAGCTGAGTGACTCAACTGAAGTGAAAACCCCATTTCTGAAATTCATGGAGAACATTACCAGAGAATCTGGTGTTGATCCAGATTTAAATGACAGAAACCCTTGGAGTAGTCACTTCCAGGATATGGGTTTTTCAGTTGGAACATTAGCAACAACCTCTGAGTATGCACTTTACTTTAAAATTTTAGTTGACTGTAACTGGGCTATAGTTTATCACAACTAGAACAAATAAAAGCTTTTAATTTCATTTGATTTGTTGCTGTTCTCAAACCATGGATTACACACCCTTCTGTTTAGATTCCATTGGCTGGAAGTTGGTAATGTGGTCACATTCAGCTGCAATGGAGGCTGAGAAGTATAGCCTTTTTCTAGGAGGCCCTGTGCCCAGATATCATATATGTTACTACCAAAGGAAACGAGATGAGTAGATACTTTATGAACTCTGCAAGGCTTCTAGTGCCAAGGATTCGCAATGGTTGCTCAATATTTTAACTTACACGGCAGTAAAAGTCCTTACTCCACCCTCAGCCTACGGGAAACTTTCCAGGTATGAGAAATAGTCCCATGTTTTCCCAGAAATGGACTGGGGATGTGGCATGGCTTAATGGTGGATAGATGTGTGAAGGCAAAAATTTCTTCTTCCATCAGTTCTCTTATGTCCCAGGTTATATTAGGATCTTGCTGCTAAAAGTGTGTCCATGAATTAGCATCTTCTGCTAATCACCTGAAAGCTTGTTTACAATGCTGACTCTATACTTCACTGTATAGCAGAGTTGGGTACAACGTTGTAAATCAACTATTCTTCAAGTAAAAATAAAATTCTGATTCTGCATTTTAAAAAGACCTGCAGATGGTTCCTAGGCACAGTGAAATTCAGATGTTTTCTCCTGCTTATCCAACATAGATATACCCAGACACACTGTGATTGGGGGTAATGTGTTTCCTTCAGCAGAACTACTTAGAGCACGAAAGAAAGTGTGGGAGAACTCACAGACAACTGGTGTATTATCACTTAGATCATAAATAACTCATTTTATACAGATTAGCTTATTATTCTATGCAGAAAGCAATTAACATACATGGTTTTTTGGTCTTTCAGAAGAAAGTAGCAAGAAGAATATGTTAGGAGTAGATCTGTTTGGTAATATATAACATAATAAATATAATTAATATTACTGTGTGTTATACACAAAAGTTGTTACGGGAGTAAACCCCAGGTTCAGTCATGTCTAACTCTTTGTGACCCCATGGACTGTAGCCCGCCAGCCTCCTCTATCCATGGGATTCTCCTGGCAAGAATACTGGAGTGGGTTGCCATTCCCTTTTCCAGGGGATCTTCCCAACCCAGGGACTGAACCCTTGTCTCCTGCATTACAGGCAGATTCTTTACTGTCTGAGGCACCAGGGAAGCCTGTGTTATATATGGCTGAAGATGAAGTTGTTAACAGAGTAAATCTTGAGTTCTCATCACAAGGAAAATTAAAAAAAAATTTTTTTTTCCTTTGCATCTATATGAGATGATGGATGTTCACTAAACTTATTATAGTCATCATTTCATGATGTATGTAGGTCAAATTGTTATGCTGTACACGTTAGACTTATACAGTGCTCTATGTCAATATATCTCAGTAAACCTGGGAGAAAATAAGAGATGTAATAAAATTCTTTGCATTACACATGAAAAAAAAGTGTGGATCTGTATACATGATGGAGCTCTGGATAATTATTTTTCCAACTTTGTCATACTTGTCAAAATTTTTTTTAATGAGCATAAACTATTTTAAAGTAGAAAAAAATGGTGTTTGAGAATAATATGGAACAGATTTGTTTTAGCTTTAGCAATCAGTTATATCGCTGCCTGAGAAATAAATCTCTAACTGGTCTGGAAGAGAGCAGCAGTGGCATGGGATCATTGTGTATCCACCCAAGGCAAGCTTCTGCCATTGCCAAAATAAACTGCTTATTCACAGGAGATGGGCAGTGCTTATTTTGGAACATTACTCTTAATTGCTGACTTCTGCAACTGAAAATTTTAGTGTCATTTCCTAACTTTGCTTAAGTGTATTTTCATCTTGAAACTTGGCACAAAGGTTTAATAAAATTTTCTTTTTGTAATTGAAATGATTCAATTCAACTAATGTTTATTGCATAGCTGAAGGTTACACAGCTCTAAATCGTTTTGTTTTGTTTTGTTTTCTTTTCTTTTTTCTTTTTGGAGGGAATGTAGAAAGGAATCAAAAGACATGGTCCCTGCACTTGGGAACTCACTTTGCAGAACTATCATGAAATTATGATTTAAGTGTGTGAAGTAATTTCATTCTGAATGGGTATTCCTGTAACTATATACATTTTTTTTCAAAAGCCAATGATATATCTGATCCATGTGATATAAAAACATGAGTAAACTCTAGCTTTAAAGATCAGATGCATATAGAGTCCATCTAGTCAAGGCTATGGTTTTTCCTGTGGTCATGTATGGATGTGAGAGTTGGACTGTGAAGAAGGCTGAGCACTGAAGAATTGTTGCTTTTGAATTGTGGTGCTTTTGAATTGTGGTGTGAGCACTGAAGATTCTTGAGAGTCCCTTGGACTGTAAGGAGATCCAACCAGTCCATTTTGAAGGAGATCAGCCCTGGGATTTTTTGGAGGGGATGATGCTGAAGCTGAAACTCCAGTACTTTGGCCATCTCATGTGAAGAGTTGACTCATTGGAAAAGACTCTGATGCTGGGAGGGATTGGGGGCAGGAGGAGAAGGGGACGACAGAGGATGAGATGGCTGGATGGCATCACTGACTTGATGGACATGAGTCTGAGTGAACTCCAGGAGATGGTGGTGGACAGGGAGGCCTGGTGTGCTGCGATTCATGGGGTCGCAAAGAGTCAGACACAACTGAGCAACTGAACTGAACTGAATAGAAGATAAGATACTTCTATTAATAAGATAATAAGAAGATAAGATAATTATCTTAGAAGTAAGATAATAATTTCACAATAGCAAATATGGGAACATATTGAAGGTATTGGGTCTTTCTCCTGCTGCCTCTGAAGAAAGATGAAGAGGGGCAGATGAAGGGAGCAGATAAGCACTGGGTTTCCTTAATAAGTTCTTGGCAAGACCTCTTACAGGAGAGCTTACAATGGAAACTTGGCTGACTTTTGAAACAGCTAAACTGAGTTTCCCCAAAAGAAATTTTTGAGGAAGATGCTATATTCTATCAGGGTTTTTAAAAATAAAGCATCTAATTCTCTGACATTTTAATTTGTGTACTGATTGAGATGTAAATTTTTATGTATAATATGATTTAAAAAATATTGCCTGCCATATCAGTAAATAAAGGATGTGGCAACTAACAAACAAGCTATCACTGTCAGTTCAGGTCAGTTCAGTTGCTCAGTTGTGTCTGACTCTTTGCAACCCCATGAACCGCAGCACACCAGACTTCCCTGTCCATCACCAACTGCCAGAGTCCACCCAAACCTGTGTCCACTGAGTCGGTGACGCCATCCAACGATCTTATCCTCTGTCGTCCCCTGCTCCTCCTGCCCTCAATCTTTCCTAGCATCGAGGCCTTTTCAAATGAGTTGATTGAGATGTAAATTTTTATGTATAATATGATTTAAAAAATATTGCCTGCCATATCAGTAAATAAAGGATGTGGCAACTAACAAACAAGCTATCACTGTCAGTTCAGGTCAGTTCAGTTGCTCAGTTGTGTCTGACTCTTTGCAACCCCATGAACCGCAGCACACCAGACTTCCCTGTCCATCACCAACTGCCAGAGTCCACCCAAACCTGTGTCCACTGAGTCGGTGACGCCATCCAACGATCTTATCCTCTGTCGTCCCCTGCTCCTCCTGCCCTCAATCTTTCCTAGCATCGAGGCCTTTTCAAATGAGTCAGCTCTTCGCATCAGGTGGCCAAAGAATTGGAATTTCAGCTTCAACATCAGTCCTTCCAATGAACACCGAGGACTGAGCTCCTTTAGGATGGATTGGTTGGATCTCCTTGCAGTCCAAGGGACTCTCAAGAGTCTTCTCCAACACCACAGTTCAAAAGCATCAATTCTTAGGCACTCAGCTTTCTTTACAGCCCACCTCTCACATGCATACATGACTACTGGAAAAACCGTAGCCTTGACTAGACGGACCTTTGTTGACAAAGTAATGTCTCTGCTTTTTAATATGCTGTCTATGTTGGTCATAACTTTCCTTCCAAGGAGCCAGCATCTTTTAATTTCATGGCTGCAGTCACCATCTGCAGTGATTTTGGAGCCCAAAAAAATAAAGTCAGCCACTGTTTCCACTGTTCCATCTATTTGCCATGAAGTGATGGGACCGGATGCCATGATCTTAGTTTTCTGAATGTTGAGCTTTAAGCCAACTTTTTCACTCTCCTCTTTCACTTTCATCAAGAGGCTTTTTAGTTCTTCTTCGCTTTCTGCCATAAGAGTGGTGTCATCTGCATATCTGAGGTTATTGATATTTCTCCCGGCAATCTTGATTCCAGCTTGTGCTTCTTCCAGTCCAGCGTTTCTGATGATGTACTCTGCATATAAGTTAAATAAGCAGGGTGACAGTATACAGCCTTGACGTACTCCTTTTCCTATTTGGAACCAGTCTGTTGTTCCATGTCCAGTTGTAACTGTTGCTCCTGACCTGCATACAGGTTTCTTAAGAGGCATGTGCCCTGAGGGATTCAGAATAGAGAAAAGCAAGCTACTAGCCCTTGATAGTTAAGGTGCACATCAAAGGAATGCCTTCAGTGAGCCCATACTCTCGTGAAAAACACTAAATTCATTAACTTGAGATACCTAGTTTTCTTTTTTTTTTTTGACCTTGCCTTGCAGCGTGCAGGATCTTAATTCCCTGACTGAGGTTCTAACTCACACCCCCGGCAGTGAAAGTGTGGAGTCTTAACCACTAGATCACCAGGGAAGTTTCTGATTTTCTTTAATTAACAGTAATCTTTTAATGTTCAGACTATTGCAAAACTCCTATATATCCTGGCTTCTCCCTTACCTCTTGGGAGCAGTCCATCAGAGCCATCTGAGAGGCTACTTCTGGTCTTAAGTTCTCAGTTTTGTCGGCCAGGTAAAATATAGCTCCCAACTTTTAGGTGTGCATTTTTTTTCAGCCAACAATAGCTTTGTTCTTTATATTTTAACCCCCACGCTAGGGGCAGAAAGAGAAGAGGAACTAAAGAGCCTCTTGATGAAAGAGGAAAGTGAAAAAGCTGGCTTAAAACTCAGCATTCAAAAAACTGAGATCCTGGCATCCTGTCCCATCACTTCATGGCAAATAGATGGGGAAGCAATGACAGACATTATTTTCCTGGGCTCCAAATCACTGTGGATGGTGACTGCAGCCATGAAATTAAAAGGTGCTTGCTCCTTGGAAGACAAGCTATAGCAAACCTAGAAAGTGTATTAAAAAGCAGAGACTTCACTTTTCCAACAAAAGTCCATCTAGTCAATTTTTCCAGTAGTCATGTATGGATGAGAGAGTTGGACCATAAAGAAGGCTGAGCACTGAAGAACTGATGCTTTCAAACTGTGGTGCTAGAGAAGACTGTTGAGAGTCCCTTGGACTGCAAGGAGATCATACCAGTTAATCTTGAAGGAAATCAATCTTGAATATTCATTGGAAGGACTGATGCTGAGGCTGAAGCTCCATACTTTGGCTACCTGATGTAAAGAGCCAACTCACTGGAAAATACCCTGATGCTGGGAAAGATTGATGGCAGGAGAAGTGGGTGACAGAGGATGAGATGGTTGGATGGCATCACCAACCTAATGGACATGAGTTTGAGCAAACTCTGGGAGATAGTGAAGGACAGGGAAGCCTGGTTTGCTGCAGTCCATGGGGTCACAAGAATCAGACATGACTGAGCAATTGAACAACGTATTTTAAAAAAACAAAACCAGGAAATTAACACTTTTTACTTTTTTAGTTAGAAGAGATTCCCACTCAAACAAGCTTCCTTATTAGAAAGAAAGATGTAAGTCAATGTTACAGATATTTCTGTAAGTTATAGAAATATAACATACAGTGTTACAGAATTCTGTACAAATGGGCTTCACATAAACTAGAGAGTTGTTTAAAACAGGTACATTCTCTCTCACTTAGTTTCAACTTCTCCATATCTGTCTCATTTTCATCTCTCATTTTCTTATTCCTCATTTTGCAAATGGCTGCCTCAGTCACTGAGCTGGCATGGCTTTGTCAGTCCAGTACCTCACCATGGCCTAGCAACAACTTCTGTGTTTTATGGTTTGAATTCATAATGGAGGGAATCTGACTGGTCCAGGTCATCTGTTCAAGTTTCTGATCAGCCAGTGGATTGGCTGCCTGTTGGGATGAGCTGATAATCTGGTCAAGTCAGCCACGACTGGGAGGTGGAGAGATTGCATGTGATGTGGTGGTTTCCCTGTTCTTCTGGGCATATCCTTGTTTCACTCAAAGTATATAGAAAGGAATAAATTGTATTTGGCCTTAGCAAACCTAAATCCATAAGATGACTTTATAGAAGACAACTCATATGAAATAGTTAAATAATGTAACTTGACTAAATTACCAAGTAAATAGTATGACAGATGCCAAGGGCTGAGAGTTCAGCATGATCTATAGTGATCAGAGAAAGCTTATAACAATATCAGATGTGGAAAAGCTAATGGAGATTGCCAGATATTCCTCCCATCCCTCATCCCCAGGATGTTCCTTGAGTAATAAGTTTTAGATTAAAATTAACATTAAATTGTCCAAAGAATTCTGGTTTGAGATGGCTGAAGAAGCACATGCCTAGGAAGAAAAATATATTAAAAAATGAAAACAAAAATAGCACAATGAAAGAAATGGGGTGAGGGAGTTGTTGGTAGACGAGATTTCAAGAAATTTCTGGAAAATGTAAAATGGATTAATGAGTGTTGATTGATGAGGCTGAGTAGAGGAGGCCATAGCCTAGAACATGCTAGGGTGCTGACCATCTGCAAGAAGCCCAAACAGGCTCTAGACTTTGACATAACAGATACAATAGGGGATGGGACTGAGAAATTGGACTTAAAGGGTCTATAGACAGCAGTTAACCCCAGGTTAAAAATTGGAGGGTTCAAATAGTCTTAATAAACTGCCTAGGAAAAACTAGGGCAGATGACTAGAAAACATTCTCAGGGTAAATGCCTCCTTATTCTGGCATTTAAATGTTCCAAGAGTTACAGGACTCAGTAGGTAAAGAATCTGCCTGCAGTGCAGGAGACGTGGGTTCTATCCCTTGTTTGGGAAGATCCCCTGGAGGAGGGTGTAGCAACCCACTCCAGTATTCTTGCCTGGAGAATTTCATGGACAGAGGAACCTGGCGGGCTACAGTTCATGGGGTTGCCAAGAGTTGAACACGACTGAAGTGAATTAGCATGACTACAGGTACAGCTGGCTTCGTGCCTGCACAAACTTTACCTCCCATTAACTAGCCCATCTATATATAGCTCCTAGAGTCTTTCTACTGTAATATTTTTTTAAAGTTTTTATTTTGGCATAATTTGGGATTTACAGAAAAGTTAGAGGAAAGAATTCTGATATACATTATACCCAGTTTCCTGTAGTATTAATATGTTAATATGTTTACTTTTTACTTTCTCTTTTCTTGACAAATACATAGGTAGATAGACATACAAACACTTTGTTTTTTCCCTGAACTATTCAATTAGTCAGACATGCTTCATTAAAAAAATGAAGCATCATTTTTAAGGTGTATTTCCATTAATGTATATTTCCTTAAAATATTAAATACTCCAATGTGTATTTCCTTAAAATATTCTTATACAAGTACAGGAAATTGATTAAAAATCAGAAAGTTAACATTGACATAATACTATTATCTAGTTGTTGATTTTATTCAGATTTTGCCAATTTAAAAAAATGTCCCTGTTAGCAATAGAAATTTCCATCACATTGCATTCAGTTGCCATGTCTCTTTTTGTCTCTTTCAGTGGTGACCAACATCATAGCCTTTGTGTTTCATGGTATTGACATCTAAGATAATCTTCAGTTATTTTGTAAAATATCACTCAGTTCTGGTTTGTCTAATGTTTCCTTATGATTAAATCCAGGCTCTACTCTACTAGCAGCAAATCACAGAAGCAAGAGACTTTTCTCAGTGCATCTTATCAGGAGGCATCTGTTTGTCCCATTATTGCCTAAATCTTGGCCTAGCAACCAAGGGTCAATAGATAGCAGATGAAGGTCTCTAACGTGAAAAGAAAAACCCGAGATACACTAACATGAAGAAAAAAAAAAAATCAGGGAACAGAGGTACACTTTAGAATAGGAAAAATTTTCCAGTTGGTAGCTTCTGAGATGTCAAAAACAAAAGGTAAACTATAAAAGATAAATATCAAAGGTATAAAAGGTAAAAGGTGTAAGAGGTAAAATATAAAAGACATAGCAGATCAGTGAGTGCTGGGATCATGTATTAGGATCAGATTTGCTGTATCAAACAACAGAAAATCACTTAGAAAATCAGAGATTGGCAACGTAGAAGTTTCTCACTCGTATAAAAGAAGTAGATAGCTCTGAGGCGATTGGTGACTTCATTGGGTCACCAGGAACGTTAGCGTGTTACTTTCCTATTCTACCATCCAGTAGATGCTCTCTGTTCTCAAGGCCCCTCACAGTCCAAGATGCTGCTGGAACTTTAGCCATTGTGTCTGAATCAAGGTCAAACAAGAACCAATTTTTTTTTTTTTAAAGGAGTAGGGGTTGTTACAGTGTCAGCTATCTTTAAACAGCTTTCCCATATTTTTGCTTACATCTCTTTGGCCAAACCTACATGCAAGGAAAGCTAAGAAATGTAGTCCTTTATTCTGGGCAGCAATGTGAGCACATAATAATTATGATACTCCTACTAAGAAAGAGGATATTGGTATTGACTTAGGCAGCTAGCAGATTCTGGCACCTAGTTTAATAGGCAGCATAATTTCCACAGCAGAAAGGAGATGCAAATCATTAAGTATCTAGTACATACCTACTATGTGTGTGCTCAGTCATGTCAGACTCTTTGTGACCCCATGGACTGTAGCCTGCCAAGCTCCTCTACCCATGGGGTTATCCAAGAATATTAGAATGGGTTGCTTTGGAGACATTTCTGTCTCCACTAGTACATACCTAACAGGATATGTTTTTGTACACACAGTCATAACAGTTTAAAATTTCAGAAATCTAGTGACTGAAAAAAAGAACAATGTAATTCCAAGCAAAACAAAACATGTTTAACAAATACATAAAAGATGTTTAACCTTGTTTACAAAATTAGAGGATGACAAATAAAAATGAAATGTTTTCAGAATCAGCTTGGAAAAATTAAGATATTGAAAATATCTTATGTCGGTGAAGGTTTTGAACAAGAGTTTTCTCTTCAACTATTGGCATAAGTATAAATAAAGTCAGCCTTTTGGAAAGGAAATTTGGCAGCACTTACCAAAATATGAATGTATTGGTTTTCTGTTGCTGCTATAACAAATTACCATAAACTTTAGAGACTTTATATATATTTAAAGCACACATAGATTTATTACTTTAAACTCTATAGGTCATAGTTTAGTATGGCTCTCACTGGATTAAAATCAAGGTGTCCTCTGGTCTGTGTGTCTTTCTAGAGGCTTTAAGGGAGAATCTGTTTCCTGTTTATCTCCATTTCTGGGACATTCAGTTCCTTGCAGATATGTCCGAGGGCTTCATTTTCTTGCTGACTATCAGCTCAGGGCAGATCCAGAGTCTGCTCGTGGTCTTTGGCTCAGAGTCTTCATCCACTGTCCTCAAAACAGCTGTGACGGCTCAAGTCCCTCTCACACTTCACATCTCTTCCTTCTTCTGTCCCAGCTCTGACCCAGTCGGAAAAATCTCTTTACTTTTAAGGACACATGTAATTAAATTGGGCCCAGCCAGATAATCTAGGATAATCTCCCCATCTGTAGGTAGATAACCTTAATCATGTCTGCCAAATCCCTTTTGCTATGTGAGAGAATGAATTCTCAGGTTCTAGGATTAGAACATGGACATCTGTGGGAGGGGGTGGGAAGCATTACCCTGTCAACCTCCATAAAGTATACACTGTGTTGTATCTAGAAATTGCACAGAGAACTGCAACAGACACCTTAAAACCTGAGGTGAGGCGGGTGGGAAGACAGAGAAAATGTAAGACTTACAAAGAATAATTATTATTAACTCCTTCAAACTTATTAGTGGCATTAGATGCTAAGAAAATATGGAGAAAGGCTTTCAAAGTTTTCTGGGGAAATTTTAAAATCCAAATTATTGCTATGCTTAACCAAACTATCGATTGAATTTGGGGGTAAGGAGGAAGGGCATTTTCAAATATTCAAGATTTATAATTTTTCCTCTAACACACCTTTCCTTAGAAAGTTACTTGAGGTGGATTTCAGCAATAAGAGAGAGTTATCTAAGGAAAAGGAAGATGGGGGACACAGGAAGCAGAGTAATAAAGTCCCAGGATGGTTGCTAGGCAGCAGCCCACGGAGAACCCAGCCCACATTGGAACGGGAAGATTGAGGACTCCAGATAGAAATGATTTCAAAAGACTTCAGGGTGGATAGGACTAGCCCAAAGAGGGCTTGAAAATACTGAGGCTATAATAAAGGTACAGAGTGCATGCGTGCTTTAGTCGCTCAGTCATGTCTGACTCTTTTTGCGACCCCATGGACTGTAGCCTGCCAGGCTCCTCTGTCCGTGGGATTTCCCAGGTAAGAATACTGGAGTGCATTACCATTTCCTTCTCCAGAGGATCTTCCTGGCCCAGGGATTGAACCTGTGTCTCCTTCACTGGAGGTGGATTCTTTACCACTGAGCCGCCTGGGAAGCCCAAGGTAGAGAATGCATGGTCCAAGTGAAAGCAACATGTTCTGATTTAAGTAACTGATGAAGTGTAAAAGACCTCAACTGTGTTTAAACCACAGTTTTTTACCAACTATGTTTTAAACCACTCTAAGCAGCAAATAGATAGTCTCTTTTGTGTCAAATACTACAGTCAATGCAGTGGGACTGTAGAGGAGAGTACAATACCTGTGTACACATCACACCTGGACATATATGTATGTGATGACTGTGTGGGAACATATCTGGAAGGATGCCTGTTATAATGTTAATAACGATTGTGGTTGGAGATGGGATTTCTTTTTGTTTATCTGTGTTTTTCACAGTTTTCTAACATGATCCTCTGTCAGCTGTTTGAGTTAGATGGTATCAATGATTTTAAAAACAATGTAGAGAATATTGTATCATTATTATGTGGAAAAAACATAATGGAGATAGAAAATATGTTCCAACTTCTGACTTCAGTGCTAATAAGCAAACTGGGACAACTGGTCACCCTCTATCCTGTTGAGACCTAGCAGGACCAGCAAAGAGGCCAAAAGCATACAAAGGGCGTTCCGTGCATACATTCAAATTGACTGTGTCTTAAATTGCCAAGTATTGTGCCAGGCACAGGAAACAGGAACGAGATATAGTCTCTGTCCTGAAGATCCTCCACGTCAGAGAAGGAGCAGACCAGGAAAACTTCAGTCACGTCACACAGTGAAGAGTGCTGTGCTTCATGTAAACATGGAGTGCCCTGGAACCCCAGAAAAATGGAAGCCCCCTCAAGCCAGGGAGGGTCCTGTGCGGCTTCTTGTAGGAGATAACACAAGATGTGTTCTCAAAAGCAAATAGGAACAAGCCAGATGGAAAGGGCGTTCTTGGCAGGGCAGTGGTGTACACTGTGGGTTGGAAAGACCATGGTGGGCTTCCCTGGTGGCTCAGTGGTAAAGAATCCGCCTGCCAATGCAGGAGACACGGGTTCGATCCCTGATCCAGGAAGATCCCACATGCTGTGGAGCAACTAAACCCGTACGCCACAACTATTGAGCTGGTAGTCTAGAGCCCGGGAGCTGCAACTGTTGAGCCCACGCGCCCTAGAGCCTGTGCTCCACAACCAGAGAAGCCACACAATGAGAAGCCCGTGCACTGCAACTAGACAGTAGCCCTACTCACTGCAACGAGAGAAAAGCCTGCGCGTCAGTGAGGACCCAGCACAGTCAAGAATAAATAAATAACATTATTTTTTAAAAAAGGAAAGACCATGGTGATCCTGTAGCTGCTAGTGGCATGAGAGGGTTAGAGCCTCGGGGGCATGTGATTCTGGCATTGCAGGGAGGAGATGGGTTGTGAAGAGGCTATAAAACCTACTAAAGTGTCTGGGCTTTTATAGCATTTACTCTGGTGGTTGCATATGAGATGGAGTGAAAGGGAATGGGATCAAGGTTATTTATGATGTGAGGGTTTAGAAAGAATATATGTGACCCTCGTGGAAGCCCCCCCCAAC
>SJXQ01005232.1:138528-210248 GCA_006408695.1 Aepyceros melampus
TCAGATTCCTATACCTCCCCTACCCTGTCATCACACCCTACCTGTTTCCTTCTCAGTACTTAGATTTCTCTTCTTAAACTATTTTGATCACTTACCTGATTATAGTCTTTCTCCCCCATTAGGCTGTAAGCCGCACAGGACAAAGACTGTGTCTGTTTTATCCACCAATGCAGTGCGTATAGCTTGCACCTTAAGAGTTGTGGGCACTCAACAATTGCCCAGAATAAGGCAGCAGCGATGGAAGTGGAAAGAAGGCAGATTTGAGAGTTTAGATACAGACTAGAGAGAACCTGTGATTGATTGATTGATTTAGAGTGTTGTGCCGGGTTGAGTGCTGGGGTTGGAGAGCATAAAGATGAGTCTTCCAGGGGCCTGACTCGGGAGACATCAGACTCAGCTGGTTGTTGTTGGGTGAGTGTGGGTGGGGTGGAAAGGAGTGGGTTGGGGTGAGAATGTGTTCTCACTAGAGGGCAATTGCAACCCTGAACTCACCCCACAGGTTTAACTCCCCTGCCTTCCTGCTCTTTTGGTGATTCTTAAACTTTGCTGCACCTTAGAATGACGTGTTAAAAACCTGACATGGGGGACTTTCCTTAAATCAGTGAAATCTATCTACCAGTGAAGACAGGGATAGAGCGTCTGAATTTTTAAACTTAAAATATCAATATTCCGGTGAGCACCATTGTCCCATGAGTTTCCAGATGAGCGGTCCCCTTCCTGCCCTTTGTCTGGAAACCCCAGGCTTATCAGTCATCTCACTCTGCCAGCTCATGGCTGCACCATCAGCTGCCTTTCATTCCTCTTCACCAGGGTTGGGTCCTGGCACTGAAACCCTTCTACAAATATTTGTGCTTTTAACCTGCCACTGCCTGGCATGTATGTCACCTCGGCCAATATTTACACTTGTAGATGACTATACTTAATGCTTAATGGTGTGTTCGGCTTAAAAGGTGTAAAGGATGTGAATTACTTGAGTTTTCCTGTTTCCTTTTGAACCTTGGAAAACATCCAGATGGTTCTCTTTAGCCTTTATTCACTTTCTTCAAACATTTCACAACTGGGGCTGGTAAAAGTAGACCCAATGACGCAATACTCAATTTCTAATTTCTTGCCAATAATCAGGAAGCATCTTGTGGGTTGGTGGTGTGGCGAGGAAGAGGGACAGCATGTCGTGTAACATTGTGTACCAATGCAAAATTGGGCTGTGGTTGTCTTCTGGGGTAACCCCTGGTGGTTTTTCAGTATGGACATGACTACAAGTGTCTGTGGTTTTTCAGGGCCCCAGATGAACTACTGAAAATGATGAGGTCCAGGATGAAACTTCATTGTTTGAAAATTAATTTTAAAAATTAATAGGATTTTTTTTTTCTTCAGAATCTGTACATGATTTGACAGTTGAAAGTGTTTGTATCTTACTTTCTGTATTTGGTTTCTACACACATTCTTTGATCCTGAAGACAAATTTTGTACTTGGAGACTTTGATTTGTTCTATGGCAAAGCTTCTGGAGGATCTTCCCTAGTGGCTCAGATAGTAAAGAATCTGCCTGCAATGCAGGAGACCTGGGTTCGATTCCTGGATCAGGAAGATCCTCTGGAGAAGGGTATGGCAACCTACTCCACTATTCTTGTCTGGAAAATTCCGTGGACAGAGGAGCCTGGTGGGCTACAGACCGTGAAATCACAAAGAGTCAGACACGACTGAGCAGTCTCTCCCCAGGGCTCGGTTCGGCACTGCCTGGTCCAAAATGATTTTGGAGCTTCCCTGGTGGCTCAGATGGTAAAGAATCTGCCTGCAGTGCCGGAAACCTGGGTTCGATCCCTGGGTTGGAAAGATCCCTGGAGAAAGGAACAGCTCCCCACTCTGGTATTCTGGTCTGGAGAATTCCATGGACAGAGGAGCCTGGCAGGCTACAGTCTGTGGGATTGCAAAGAGTCACACATGACTGACAACTTTCACGCCCAAAGCTTCTGGAAGTGCTGCTGGGAGGAGAGGTGGCTCATTTTCAGGGGGAGCCTAGTGAGGGGGCAGAGAAAAGCTCTTGCAAGGAGCTAGAGCCCCAGGTGCAAAGCTGGGAGGCTGGATTTGGTTGGAGTTGCTACAAGTGATGGGATGACTGGCTTGTAACAGGTTAAGGTTAGGCGAAAGGCTAGAATGAAGAGGTGGGTGGGCACAGGGGTCTCATGCACTCAAATGACATCCCTACAGCCTGCAATTATGCCTTCCTCTTCTGCATCCCACACATCCAGCTTCCCAAAGAGTGAAGTGTTAGTCACTCAGTCGTGTCTAACTCTTTTCAGTGCCATAAACTATAGCCCACCAGGCTCCTCTGTTCATGGGTTTTCCAGGCAAGAATACTGGAGTGGGTAGCCATTCCATTCTCCAGGGGATCTTCCCAACCCAAGGATTGAACCTGGGTTTCCTGCATTGCAGGCAGATTCTTTACCGTCTGAGCCATTAGGGAAACTGATAAGTGTAGATGTGATCATTGTGCTTTTCCCTTAAAAAACAAAAATAAAACAAAAACTTCATTATGTTTTCCAATAAGACCAAATTCTTTAGACTCTCTCAGTCTAGTTGTGAGACTTTTTTCCTGCTTCTTTATTTAAAGGCAAAGTATAGAATACAGAAAACAAAAACAAACAAAAAAAACCCAAGGACAATGCAAGAAGGCACTGGAGTTCCAGGAAACATTCCACAAGGTGACCTAACCAAGGCCATTTATTTTGCACACACAGGACTGCACAGCCTTTTTGACTTGAACATGTCAAATTCCTTGCAAAGAATTTTGCCTTTGGGAGAATCCCTGAAAAATCCTTCAGTGTTTAAGTCCCTTAAAGAGTCAAGCAATGTTTGCACTTGAGAATATGTGAATTATCTAAAAATATCTTCTGATATTGACTTCTAATATAATTCTACAGTGGTAAAATAACAGATTCTGTATTTCAGTATCTTTGGACCATGAAATTTTTGCACTTTGTTTTATGTCCCTGGATATGTTCCAGCATCTCCTAGTTTATAGTCTATGGGAACTTGAACAATTTGTATCCTACTGTTGTGTGAAAATTGTATAAATCTTAATCATGTTGAATTGGTTCATAGTGCTTTTCAAATCTACTATATCCTTCTACTTCTCTGTGTATTCATTCTGTTAACTTTTGAGAGTTTGATATTGAAGCTCCAACTAAAAATCTTATTTACTTAAAAATAATTGTAATATATAGTGGAACTGTATGTAACCTTGTTCTGTATTTTCCAAGTCTATGGTAAATGTGTTACCATAGTTTCATAATTTAAAAAATAAGAAAGAGGGGGAAAAAAAGAGAAGAAATGCTAATCAAGTGGTTTATTACAAGAAAAAGCAAGATCTGCTATTTAAGACCTTGCTTCTTTCTTATACCAATCTTATTCTTTGGCCAATTTTGTCATTTTTCAAATGTTCCTTACTCTTTTAAACCTCCATGTTTTTGATTAAAGGATTCCTTTTTTTTTCCCCCTAGCATGCCTGTTCTCCATCTCTACCTGGGAAGGCTTATCATGTTTGAGGACCTAACTGAAATGTGATTTCCTTCATCCGATTGCATTGTCATTCCAGGTGGAAGTGCCTTTTATCTGTACTTGATTAGAGTTTAATATTTTAAAACTTTAATTAGAGTATAATTTACATGAATTGGCCAATAAGTTTGTTTTGGATTTTTCTGTAAGATGGTACAAAAAACCTGAATGAACTTTTTAGTCAACCCAATATTTCCTAAAAGTAAGTGTACAGGTTGATGAAGTTTCATAAGCTGAACACACTTATGATGCCAAGATCCAGAATGTCACCAGCACCTAGGAAACCCTTTCTCCCATCCCTACTCCCATCCAAGGGTAACAACGGTCGACAGGTCAAGACACAGATTAATTCTGAATTTCATTAAAGCAGGATCACAACTGCTTTTTAAGAGTATATACTCTTTCATATCCATATCTTTCCCCTAATATTATGTTTGTGAGATTCATTCATGTTGTTATAGTATTTGTGGATGATTCATTCTTGTGGCTGTATAGTGTTTCATCGTGAGAATATACCACAAGTCAGTCATGCATTCTACTGTTGATAGCCTATTTGCTACTTTGAACGTTCTAGTATACACCTTTTGGTGAAAGTATGTATGCATATTTGTTGCCTGTGAACATAGGAGTAGAGTTGTGGGGTCATAGGTGCACATACATAGATACTGCCAGACAAATTTCCCATGTGACTGCCTCACTGTACACACCCACCACTGATGCGTGGGAGTTCTAGTTGCTCCACATCCTTACTGTGACTTGATATTTCCATCCCATCCATGCACTGAATATGCCTTCCAAAGAGTGTATATCACAGAGTTTCTATTCAGGCTACAAAGAGACCCAGATCAGTATATAAAGCAGAACAACCCCTGCCTCCCTTCAACTCTTCTGCCTTGTGAGGTGGGTTTTCTTTTCTTTTTGGTTTGTTTGTTTGTTTGTTTTGTTTCAAGTATTTGAGAAATACAATTTCTTCCTTATTTTAAAAACTAAAGAGAGTGTAGGAAACCTTCTGATGTGCTGGAAATGTTCTATATCTTACACAATATGATGGTTACATAAGCTCATAAACATGAATTATAAAAAACTAATAGAGCATCAACAAATTTGTATATGTTTCTCCAGTCCCATCCCAACGATCAGTGTAAAGAAGAGACTTAAGTGAATACATATTCAGTATAGGTTCTTGCCAGGCTGGGGAGTAGATTAGTGATTTGAATGTAACCCAGTTTGGAGGTTCTCAGAGAAGCAGACTGACCACTTGCAACATGGTGCCTATTTTTCTGCCACAATTGTCACTCTAAGTTTACTTGATGGAAAAGGGGCGAGGAATCAGTGTGCATTTCTTCCAAAGACAAGTTGGTTCTAAATGAAGGGGTGATACTGGTAAACTCTTCAGCTTCCTTCAAATATCATGTTTGCGCCTTGTTTACTCCACTGCTATTTGTATTGGGCACTCCGAAGCCTAGAGTTCTGGAATAAAATAAAGATCAAGCATAGATCTAGAAGTCTTTAAAAAAAAAACAACTATAAGTTGTCATTTTTATTTATTTATTTTTTGTCCCAAAACAATATTGCCACCTATTGGTAGAAAAGGAGAACTTTATTTCAGTGTTTTAATTGCAAGCAGTAATGATTCAACCACGGATGAAAATAAGCTGTATTAATTCAACATTTTCACCCTAACCTGCTCCCACCACCTTTTACAAGAAATAGAGCTCATAGGATTCTTAAATGTCACAAAATCAAGTACTTGATAGGGCATTACGAATCCCTCCAGAGAGCTGGCATCACTGCCTTCTATATTTGCTTGAGAGAAATTTTTGTTGTTTCATTGTTAGCCATCATTCCTATAACAATATTTTAAGATCAAGAAATTACTTATTCTGTCATGTGTGTTAGTAAATTCTCCCAGTAAATCTCACACTTATTAGCAGAGATGTGTCATCACACTGTTGTGTTTACAATATTGTTTTTTTGAAAGTTTTCACTTTTGTCTCAGACTCAAAGAATTTGTTAACAAAATGATCCACTTGTTATATACAAGTAAATAATACCAGTATTTATTGGAAGATTATCTGGCTTACTTTCAGTATACTAATACTAAAAGAAAAAAGAAATAGAAACAGCAGAGGATACATGACCAAATTGGGTTTTGACCAACATCCAAACTCAAACAGTACTGAGAAGTCCATGACACAGCACATCTGGAGTCCTAACTGGGAAAAGGTTCCAGGCAGAGCATCAGCTCTCTGGGTGGGACTTCAAAGACTGAGTTCCGGCTTATAATCCTAGGATGTAAACTGATATCATCATCAATCTGTGAGCAAACTTCAGCTCTGGTTTCCTTTTCAGTTCACTTCAGTCACTCAGTCGTGTCTGACTTTTTCCAACCTCCTGGACTGCAGCATGCCAGGCTTCCCTGTCCATCACCAACTCCCGGAGCCTACTCAAACTCTTGTCTATCGCGTCAGTGATGCCGTCCAACCATCTCATCCTCTGTCGTCCCCTTTTCCTCTTGCCTTCAATCTTTCCTAGCATCAAGATCTTTTCCAATGAGTCAGTTCTTCACATCAGGTGGCCAAAGTATTGGAGTTTCAGCTTCAGCATCAGTCCTTCCAATCAATATTCAGGACTGATTTCCTTTAGGAGGGAATGGTTGGATCTCCTTGCAGTCCAAGGGACTCTCAAGAGTCTTCTCCAACATCACAGTTCTAAAGCATCAATTCTTTGGCCCTCAGCTTTCTTCATAGTCTAACTATGATTTAGACTATAGTCTTAACTATGACTACCAGAAAAACCATAGCTTTGACTAGATGGGCCTTTGTTGGCAAAGTAATGTCTCTGCTTTTTAATATGCTGTCTAGGTTGGTTATAACTTTCCTTCCAAGGAGCAAGCATCTTTTAATTTCATGGCTGCAGTCACCATCTGCAGTGATTCTGGAGCCCCCCAAAATAGTCTGTCATTGTTTCCATTGCTTCCCCATCTGTTTGCCATGAAGTGATGGGTCCAGATGCCATGATCTTAGTTTTCTGAATGTTGAGTTTTAAGCCAACATTTTCTACTCTCCCCTTTCACTTTCATCAAGAGGCTCTTTAGTTCTTCTTCACTTTCTGCCATAAGGGTGGTGTCATCTGCATATCTGAGGTTATTGATATTTCTCCTGGCAATCTTGATTCCAGTTTGTGCTTCATCCAGCCCAGTGTTTCTCATGATATACTCTGCATAGAAGTTAAATAAGCAGGGTGACAATATACAGGCTTGACATACTCCTTTTCCTATTTGGAACCAGTCTGTTGTTCCATGTCCAATTCTCATGTTGCTTCCTGACCTGCATACAGATTTCTCAGGAGACAGGTCAGGTGGTCTGGTGTTCCCATCTATTTAAGAATTTTCGCATACAGACCGAGGAAACCAGAATTGAAAGAGACACGTGTACCCCAGTGTTCATCGCAGCACTATTTATAATAGCCAGGACATGGAAACAACCTAGATGTCCATCAGCAGATGAATGGATAAGAAAGCTCTGGTACATATACACAATGGAGTATTACTCAGCCATTAAAAAGAATACATTTGAATCAGTTCTAATGAGGTGGATGACGCTGGAGCCGATTATACAGAGTGAAGTAACCCAGAAAGATAAACACCAATTCAGTATACTTACACATATATATGGAATTTAGAATGATGGTAATGATAAACCTGTATGCGAGACAGCAAAAGAGACACAGATCTATAGAACAGCCTTTTGGACTCTGTGGAAGAGGAAGAGGGTGGGATGATTTGGGAGAATGGCAGTATAACATGTATGATATCATAAGTGAAACGAATCGCCATCCAGAAAGAAAAACACCAATACAGTATACTTACACATATATATGGAATTTAGAAAGATGGTAATGATAAACCTGTATGCGAGACAGCAAAAGAGACACAGATCTATAGAACAGCCTTTTGGACTCTGTGGAAGAGGAAGAGGGTGGGATGATTTGGGAGAATGGCAGTATAACATGTATGATATCATAAGTGAAACGAATCGCCAGTCTAGGTTCGATGCAGGCTGCAGGATGCTTGGGGCTGATGCACGGGGATAATCCAGAGAGAGGGTGTGAGGCGGGAGGGGGGAGGTGGGAGCGGGATTGGGAGTTCATGTATACTTGTGGCTGAATCATGTCGATGTATAGCAAAACAAATACAGTATTGTAAAGCAAAACAAACTAAAAAATAAAAATTAATTAAAAAAAAAAGAATTTTCCATAGTTTGTTGTGATGGTTTCATGTTAATGCTGTTTATTTTGTCTTAAAACTTGAAATGTTGTTAAGCCTAGGGCTTGGTAGGCCACCTCCCCTCCAGGGGCTCAACAATCTCAAGAATGTTCTACCATCTTATCTATGGGGCTGCAAGGCTTGCACTCACAGTAGGCAGTCACTCAAGCCACTCATATCAGGGCAGTGTCCAGGCAGATTAGAAGCAAGGTCAGAGGACTGTTTTGCTTTGTCCCTGAAGCCTAAACAAGACTATTTATTTAATTTCCCTAAAAGACATTCGGCAGAGTCTACTTTAATAACTTCAATTTATTAGATTTTACTGTTTTTATTTTAATTGCTGGATATAACAAAGTTTTCCCTTAGCATGAAAATGAATGCTTTTAAAAATCATAATTAGGGGAAAATTGCATTCTTCTCTGATAAAATACTAATGTGTCAACAGTAATACTAGTTGCATATCAAAGACACCATAAAACAAAAATTGCACTGGTAAAAATGTTCTGAAGGCATAGGAAACTTGGCAATTTAAATTTTTAGTGCATCTTTTTCTTGTGTTTTGTTTGTTTGTGTATTAATTTGCCAAACATTTATGGTGGTTGTTGTTCAGTCACTAAATCGTGTTAGACTCTCTGTCTAACATGGACTGAGCACACCAGGCTTCCCTGTCCTTCACTGTCTCCCAGAGTTTTCTGATTCATGTCTACTGAGTCAGAGATGCTATATAACCATCTCATCCTCTGCTGCTCCCTTCTCCTTTTGCCTTCAATCTTTCCCAGCATCATGGTCTTTTCCAATGAGCCGGCTCTTCACATGAGATGGCCAAAGTATTGGAGCTTCAGCATCAGTTCTTCCAATGAATATTCAGTGTTGATTTCCTTTAGGATTGGTGATTTGATCTCTTGGCAGTCCAAGGGACTCTCAATATTCTTCTCCAGCACCACAGTTCAAAAGCATCAATTCTTTGGGGTTCAGCCTTCTTTATGGTGCAACTGTCATATCTGTACATGACTACTGGAAAAA
Organism: Aepyceros melampus; assembly: GCA_006408695.1. Taxonomy (NCBI): domain Eukaryota; kingdom Metazoa; phylum Chordata; class Mammalia; order Artiodactyla; family Bovidae; genus Aepyceros; species Aepyceros melampus. Next base: position 147,373 of record SJXQ01005232.1, read on the forward strand.
ACATAGCTTTGACTAGATGGACCTTTGTTGGTAAAGTAATGTCTTTGCTTTTTAATACACTATCTGGGTTTGTCATAGCTTTTTTCCCAAGGAGCAGAATCTTTATTTCATGGCTACAGTCATCATCTGAAGTGATTTTGGAGCCCAGGAAAATAAAGTCTGCCACTGTTTCCACTTTTTCTCCATCTATTTGGCATGAAGTGATGGGACAAGATGCCGTGATCTTAGTTTTTTGAATGTTGAGTTTTAAGCCACCTTTTTCACTCTCCTCTTTCAACTTCATCAAGAGACTCTTTAGTTCCTCTTTGCTTTCTGCCATTAGAGTGGTATCATCTGCATACCACTTGTTGATATTTCTCCCAGCAATCTTGATTCCAGCTTGTGATTCATCCAACCTGGCATTTTGCATGATGTACTCTGCATATACTGGAGGAGGACATGGCAACCCACTCCAGTATTCTTGCCTGGGGAATGACATGGACAGAGGAGCCTGGCAGGCTACAGTCCATGGGGTTGCAAAGAGTTGGACACTACTGAAGTGACTGAGCATGCACACATTCTGCATATAAGTTAAATAAACAGGGTGACAATATACAGCCTTGTCGGACTCCTTTCCCAATTTGGAACCAGTCAGCTGTTCCATGTAAAGTTCTAACTATTGCTTTTTGACCTGCATACAGGTTTCTCAGGGGACAGGTAAGGTGGTTTGCTATTCCTATCTCTTTAAGAATGTTCCACACTTTGTTGTGATCCACACAATCAAAGGCTTTCGTGTAGTCAGGGAAGCAGATGTTTTTCTGGAATTCCCTTGCCTTCCCTGTGATCCGACGAACGTTGGCAATTTGATGTCTGTTTCCTCTGCCTTTTCTAAATCCCACTTGTACATCTGAAGTTCTTAGGTCATGTACTATTGAGACCTAGCTTGAAGGATTTTTAACATAATGTCATAAACATTTATTAGGAACTTACTATATGTTAGCACTTAGCTAGAAGCTGGGAATACAAAGATTAATGTGACAGCCGGTACCCACTGAGAGGCTGTACTGTAGGCAGGTAAGACAGACACAGAGACAGTATTAATTGTAATACTGTTAATATGTAGAAAGTATAGTTACCAAAATATTCTGAAGACACAGTGAGAGGCACCTCAATCCTGATGGAAAGATGAAGGGGAGGACAGCTTTGTGGGGGAAACCTGAGTCCATTTCCAAATAAGTGCTTGGCAGAGGGCAGGGGTTGAGGGTAGTGCAGGGCTAAAGTGGAGTTTGAAGTGTCTGTGGGACTTCCAGGTGGAGCGGTCTACTTCCCATTTGGAGATGGGCGTCAGAAGCAGGTTCATAGAATAGAGAGTGAGAGAGAGATTTGGAATTTTACCCAAGAAACTCTGTAGCAAGAAAAGACGCATGGCTGGGGATGAACATCTGAGAGGGCAGAGACATGCTGGCTCCCAGAGAACCTCCAGAAGCAAAGAATCAAGATTCTCCAAGAGAACAAGAAAGTTCAGTCATGGAACCAGGGGGACTCATCCACAGCCATGAGGCCAAGTTGGCGAAAAGTTTCACTTTGTTTGGACTCCTCAGGGTTTGTAATATTTTTAAAATAGTTGCCAACTTCTAAGGGTCGAGTGATGCCTTGTAAAATCTGCGTGTTTAGCTGCCCATGAAGCACTGGAATATTGGCTATGTAGGGCCTAGATTCTTCATAGCTGCACAGCAGCAGCCCTTCTGCTGCGGTGACAGGCTCTCCAAGACCCCACCGGCTCATATCTTGAGGTGGCCATTGCATTCATTGAGGTGACCTGCCTGGCTCCTTGGGCATTTACATCTGGGATCTTCCCCTAGAATTTCAAGAATGGTATGATCTCCAAATGTCCACTGCAGCAGAGGAATGACTAAGGAATGAGAGAATCTCCCTGCCTTTCAATTAGTAGATGGTGAGTCACTGGAGTGACCTGAGGAAGGGAAGATTAAGTAAACCACAGAAGCAGACAAAATTACTGTGGATTGAGGAGTGGCCAGGAGGGAAGGAAGAGCATGGTGAGGATAGAGGGGCAAGTGGTCTTTTCTTTAAAGGGCCACAGAGCAGATCTTTTTGGCTTGGCTGGCCAGATGGTCTCTGTCACGACTCTTCCACTATGCTGTTGTTCAGCACAAAAGCAGCTATAGATAATATATAAACAAGCATGGCTATATTCCAGTCAGATTTTATTTGCAAAGATAGGCTTTCTGTGGCCCACAGCTTCTCCAGATGGCGTACACTGGGTCAGGGGTAGGACATTAGGTTGAGAGGAAAGCTGACAGGTCTGTAGACAAGGGGGAGGGGTTGGTAAAGAGGAGACATTGAAGGTAAAGAAAAACAGGAGAATGATTGATGAGGCCACTTCCAGAGGGAACAGGAGGGAGGCAGGGCAAGGCGCTCAGTGGCGGTGAGGTCTTCTCCAGCACCACAGTTCAAAAGCATCAATTTTGGGGGGTTCAGCCTTCTTTACGGTGCAACTGCTATATCTGTACATGACTACTGGGAAAAGCATAGCTTTGACTAGATGGATCTTTGTTGGTAAAGTGATAGCTCTGTTGTTTAACACGCTGTCCTAACTTTTCATAAATTTTTGTCATAACTTTTGCCATAACTTTTGTCATAACTTTTCTTCCAAATGATAAGTGTAAAGATGGAGAGCAGAAAAGATATAGGAAGTGATTTGAGAACAAATGATTGGGGTTTAGAATTTCTTTGTTGGGGCATTTCCAGGATATTAAGATCCAGGTCAGGCTCCTTTATTAGGAGGTTGAAATGCAGTGCAGCAAAGGATAGTCAGTATCAGGAAGTAAAGTTGCTCACTAGCTATCTTCACAGAGGCTGAAATCTCTCAGGATTTGCAATGAAGGGGCTTTCACTCAGTGATGGAGAGTGACCTGAAAGCAGCAGATGACAGCATGAGGAGGAGTGGGAGGACGTGTGTCTGTCTGGCACGGGCAGTCACTAGAGGTGGGAGCAATAAACTTCTTCTAGGCTTGCAGGCGCCTGTTTTAGCCCTGTGGAGTCAGCACTTTCCATTGCCAAGAAGACCAGTTCATCACTATCTCTACAGACAGGCTGGTTAGGGCCTGTTCAAGATGTGGAGGAGGAGTGTGTTGCTCACAGGCTTACCCTCTCCTTACAAGTCCCTACAAGCCCCATGGTGAGCTTTCTTTCAAACTTCTGTGATGTAGTCCTGTCAGTAGAGAATATGTGGGACTTCCCTGGTGGTCTAGTGGTTAAGAATCCACCTTGCAACAATGCAGAGGGCGCGAGTTCAATCCCTGGTTGAGGAACTAAGATCCTGCGTTCCTCAGGGCAGCTAAGCCTAGGAGCCACAACTAGAGAGTCAGCATGGCAGTAAGGAAAGCTCCCAAGACCCAACCCCACAAACAAACAAGTGAGTAAATATTTGTGAAAGCTAGAGACTATGTTGGCTTTCCCAGCCTGCCTGCTGCTTCTGTCCTGTCTCTGATTCTATTCAAGCTGCAGCTCCAGCCGATAATGGATGTCTGCTCCCCTTTCACCAGCAGATGGACAGGTGATCAGAATATCTCTGCAAATGTTCCTGAGAGAGGAGCCGAGAGTCTTCTTAAATGATAGCCCCCCAGCCCCACCCCCATAGGGGCTGTATGACCGGCGCTGTGGCAGAATCCATTTGGAATCACAGGTCAGGGGGTGTTCAAGTTGTGGACAGTTAGTGAGCACTCTTCTCCAAGTTCCACCCTGAGACAGGCCTCAGGCCAGGACTCTCCAGGTGGAAGATTCTGAGGAGCCTCTGAAGAGAACTAGAATAATGGGCTTAATGAAAGAAAGCCGTACACATGCAGCTTATTTAAACTGCACATAGTATAGTTTGCACCACATTGTTAACCACTCTATTTAATAACCTGCCCTTATCCCCTCTCCCCCTGTTTTCTCCCAGAAATTGAAGCTTTGCTTTGGCACCAAGTATGAGTTGGCCCTTTGAGTTTAGAGAGAGGGACAGATCACACAGGAATTAAGTCAGAAGATGCCAGCCCCAGGGCTGGGCCAAGCCCTCGTCTCTGGAGCCTTAGAAATGGAAGCTGAGTCCACATGCTTCCTCAGCTGTTGTGTCTGTGATCTTCCCTGTCAGCTGTTTAAAGAACAGCTGAGGAAGGAGGCCTGCATGCTTCTGGGCTCCCTCTGCATGTTTCAAGCATGAGTCAGACCCAGAGGCTAGCGTTTGTCCCCTCAGTTAAGAGCTGCAGTCCGTATCTCTCCAGATAAGCATCTCTGAAAACAGCCAGTGCCAGGCAGATGTAAGGATCAGAGAATGCCAAGCCTTCATTCTGGGGAGTGGGGCACCCTGAGGAGACAGCTTTCAGCATTCAGATGAAAAGAAGGGAAAAAAATTCACCCCTGGTTCTCACACTAGAGAGAAGAATCAATCCTTATGGCAGAACATTTTGCAATTTTTGGTTTGTGTTAACAAGTCTGAAACCTATCCAGCCAACTTAGCTCATTTTACCAGCAAAGTGCTTTTTTTTAATTCTTATTTGTGTTACATTTATTTATTTATTTATTTTTGGCTGCATCGGGTCCTAGTTGTGGCACTCAGTATTCTAGTTCCCTGACCAGGGATCAAACCGGCATTCCCCATGTTGGAAGGTGTACTCTCAACCACCAGGCCATTAGGGAAGTCCTGCAAGGTGGTTTGTAACATGTCATCTAAGCCAGTGCACGGTCATTTAGTAACCCTTATATAGATGCGGTGATATACTGGGTCAAGAGACTAGGACACACTGCTAAGAATGTGTTTGATTTTCATTTAGTAATGCCTGTTCTTTGCAATGTGGCGGGGAAATGGCACTGGTTTGGTTTTCAACCCAAAGCAGTGATTTAAAAATTGTACACAGGAATCATCTGGAATTTTTTTAAAAAATTCTGACTCCCAGGCCTCATTGCAGAGAAATCACATCAGAATCCATGGAGGTGGGACCAGGAGTCAGGAGTCATAGATTTCCCAGGGGATTGCCATGAACGGCCATGTCAGAGACCACCCACCCCCTGAAGAATCACATTTACTCATGTGACCATCCCCTGTCTATGGGATTCTCCAGGCAAAAATACTTGAGTGGGTAACCATTCCATTTTCCAGGGATCTTCCTGGCCCAGGGACTGAACCAGAGTCTTCTGCATTACAGGCAGATTCTTTACTGTCTGAGCCGCGAGGGAAGCCCAAGTGACCACGAGTGTCTCTATTAATTCAGTTCATCTTGTATTTGTAGCCATTTTGACTTGGCACTCTGAGAGTTGATTTGATTATCCTGAGGATATTTCTGGATCCTAATAAAGTCAGAATCACTGGGAAGCAGCAGGGATAAGAGCCAGGTGGAAAGAAGAGGTCTCATGAACCACAGGGGAAATTTTCTCAGTCATGAAACCTGAAGGTGTGCAGAACATCTCTCCAGGGCAGAGGCACTGAGCTCTGAGTCTGGACAGCCGGATGTAGCAGCAGAAGTAGTGGATCTGGGGTAAGTGGGGAGTATGCCAGAGAGATTTTCTGGAATAATTTCTCTGCAACTGTAGAGAAAGCTTATAAGCCAATTTATAAGCCAGGTGTAGTAGGATACGAAGGTGGACTTGCTCTGTTTAAAGAATCAGGAACACAGTGTACAGACTCTCAAAGTCTTTAAGTCTCTAAAGGTGATGATTCTCAGAATGATTTATTTTTTTTTTTTAGTTGAGAGTTTCGATGATTATTATTTTGTCAAGAAAATAACCACATTCCTTTATCAAATATGTGTTCAGTGCCTTTTCTGTGCTAGGCACACCATTTGTTACTAGAGATACAAAGATTAAATAGAACATAGTATATGCCTGTGTGAATCAACTTCCTGGATGGGGAAAAGGGTGCATAAATCAAACCCTTTTAAATAAAAGGGTAGCAAAAAAATTATGCTAGATTTGGACACATTTCTGTGAGTCTGATGTTAACCCTAATGGCATCAACCCTCGTTATTTCATTTTCCTTCTTCCATTGCTATATACTGGACTCTGTATTTTTTGCATATAATGTAAATTAAATACTCTATTGGTTTGTACTGCTATTGTCAGGAGAAGGTAGGATTCTTAGCAGGGGAGGCCAGACAGTTTGGATCCTAAACTTAAGAGCAAAGAGCAACTTCTTTGAAGTCTGGTATGTTTACTGAACCAGAGAGAATTCTATACAGAGGTTAAGGTAGGCAGAATTGCTACAGTAACTGTTTCTTTTGAAATATTTTCAGGTTTTCAGCCATGTTGACTGTTTTTACCATACTAAAATTGAGTGAAAATACTTGCTTGACCCACATCTCTGCTCCCAGTGATAATTATTCAATGTTCTGTCACATCTTCTTTCCTAAATTTGTTGTTCAGTCGCTAAATTGTGTCTGACTCTTGCAACTGTGTGGACTGTAGCCTGCCAGGCTCCTCTGTCTGTGGGATTTCTCAGGCAAGAATACTGGAGTGGGTTACCATTTCCATCTCCAGGGTATCTTCCCGACCCAGGGATTGAACCAGCATATCCTGCTTTGGCAGGTGGAATTTTTACTCCTGAGCCACCAGGGAATCCGAATCACTGAGTAGTGATCTCCAGTCTTTTAAATATCTTTTGCCTCTCCCCTCAATGCATTTATTTGCAGTCTCCATGTGAACTCTTGGGCCCCTTCCCTTTTTCTCATTTCCTGACCCCTCCTTACTAATGTCTCATCATCTCTTTGCTGGTTTATTACACATTTTCCCAGCAGGCTCCCTCAGGCACCACTGTAGAGGGTGCTGAGCTGAACTGTAACATGCTTATTCGAACAGTACTTTATACAAGAAATCAAAACTGTTGCTTTTATAATATCCAGCAAAACTGAGACAAAGAAAAATAAAAGGGTAGCAAAAAAAAAGCTGATGAGAAGGGAATGATCTAGGCAGAAGGGAGAAAGTACTAAGACATAAAAGGATATAGATGCTCAAAACCAGCATGACCAGTCTGGTGGGTCAGTGATATTTACAAGCTGATTCAGGGCTAAAAGAGGGTGGCAGATTTGCTAAAAAATTACACAGAAACCAGACAGACCCAGGGAGCCCGAAGGTGAAATTAGATTATCCAACACAAGACACTGAGCAAGCCCAGCTGCTTGTACACAGTGTTTGTATTTGGAATAAATAAGCTGCAACTGTTATTCCTTCCTCCCAGGCTTCCAGCCTAAGAGTGGAGTTGGGATGAAATGAACACAACAGTTTAAACGTCCATGTTCTGGTTTACAAGATTCAAAACAGGAAGAGTCTGATTTATTTTTAGGGTGGCTCAGTGCCCTGTTCCTCCTGATCTTATCCATGTAGAGTTTGTACGTTGAGACCACCTCCTGCCCAGTCTCTAATGGCAGAAACATTAGCACTATCCTGCACCTCCCTGATGTGTTAGATAGCAAGTCTACACGACTGCCTTCCCTTTAAAAAAAAAAAAAAAAAAATTTATTCTTGGTGGTGCTGGGTCTTCATTCTGGCATGTGCTTTTCTCTAGTTGCGGAGATTGGGGACCACTCTTCATTGTGGTGCAGGGACTCCTCATTGCAGTGGCTTCTCTTGTTGCAGAGCACAGGCTCTAGGCACTCGGGCTTCAGTAGTTACAACTCGCAGGCTCTAGAGTGCAGGCTCGGTAGCTGTGGCGCCAGGCTTAGTTGCTCCGTGGCATGTGGGATCTTCCCCCACCAGAGATCAAACAGGTGTCCCTTGCATGGCAAAGTGGATTCTTAACCACTGGCCACTGGGGAAACCCCTGCCTTCCCTCTTCTACCCAGCACGTGCTCCATTCCCTCCACCCCGCGGTCCACTGGGATGGCTGCCAGAGTCCCGCTTCCGGCCAGCACACCTGGTCCTGCCACCTCCTACTTCCAAACCTGTGCTCCCCTGCCATCTCCAGGGTGATGTGTTCCACTCTCAGCCTTGCTTCCTAGAGCCTCTGATGGCTGTCTGACCCCATCGCTTGTGCTTCCACCACTTATCTCCACAGACTGGAGCTCTAGTAGATGATTTTTCCAGAAGCTACCAGGGTTTTCCATGCTGCACTGTCATTGTTCATGCTTGGAATGTCTCTCCCCTCTATTTTCTGACTAAGAAATGGGTAGTTACTCAGCCACAATGCGATGCTTCCCAAGCGTGGCTGGTCATGCAGATCATCTCAGGATTGCTTTTAATATTAACACACACACAGGCACAAACACTTTGGAATGCTGGGCCCTGCTTCAGAGCCATGGATTCCTAAAATATGGAAGCATATTTGAGTTTTTCTAAAGATGAGCACCATCAAGGATATAGTATCTTTATTTATAATCTTTTGATTTGAAGGGCCATTTTTTGCCTCACCTAAAACTGATATGCATTCATATTTTTGAGTGACAACTGCTAGTAATAGTAAAAAATAAAAAATATTCTATATTTATAAGCAGTTCAATATGTACTGAAATCTTCCCCATGTCACCCTAAGCTCTCTGAAGTCAGAATTGTGGGAGACCATGGAGGGGAGGGGGAAGCTTCTGATCTGGGTCCTCTCATCTGGTGAGATGACCCTGGCAGCCCCTGGTCTCCCCGGCCTCAGGCAGAATGCCCAGGTCTATATGTCCATGCAAGGCTCTTCTCTTGTTTTATTTATTTGCTCCCTTGTTTTTCTGTAACTTTTTTTTAATCTAAACATTCTAAAGTATTTAATGATTGTTTTTTGTGTGCATTCTGACATGATATGATGGCTTCCCGGTGGCTCAAATGGTAAAGCATCTGCCTGCAATGCAAGAGACCTGGGTTCGATCCCTGGGTCAGGAAGATCCCTTGGAGAAGGAAATGGCAACCCAATCCAGTACTCTTGCCTGGAAAATCCCATGCACGGAGGAGCCTGGTAGGCTACAGTCCATGGGGTCACCAAGAGTCAGACACGACTGAGCAATTTCACTTTCTTTCTTTACATGATATGTATTGTTTGTGGGCAAAAGTTTGACTTATGTAAGTTTATTCAAATGTTACTGTTATCTGTCTCATCTTGTTTCTTATGCCTGGATTGCATTTTGGAAGGAATGGGAAATCCTGTAGCCCTGCAGTGGACATTTATCACATTTTAAATGAAATACCCACCACATGCTACTCTAATAAGGAAGGAGGCAGTTTGATCATGTGGCTAAGAGCGCTGGCTCTGGGTTCTGAATGCCAGTGTTTAAATCCTAGCTTCTTCACTTATTAGCTTAATGGTCTTAGGTGGGTTACTAAATCTCTCTGCCTTTTAGTTTTATCACTTGTAAAGTGGGGACACTTTAGCACACCTCAGAGGTTGTTGTGAGGGTTACATGTGATAAGCATATCTATCTAGGCTGTTCCTCTTACTGGAGAAAAGTCACAGTACAGATTGTACCACAAATGTTGATAATTTCCACTCCCTCATGGATCCTCAGTGATGCTCAGAGACCCCCTTGCTGCTGCTGCCGATGATGCTGCTGCTAAGTCACTTCAGTCGTGTCCGTCTCTGTGTGACCCCATAGACGGCAGCCCACCAGGCTCCCCCGTCCCTGGGATTCTCCAGGCAAAAACACTGGAGTGGGTTGCCATTTCCTTCTCCAGTACATGAAAGTGAAAAGTGAAAAAGTGAAGTCGCTCAGTCATGTCCGACTCTTTGTTACCCCATGGACTGCAGCCTACCAGGCTCCTCCGTCCATGGGATTTTCCAGGCAAGAGTACTGGAGTGGGTTGCCACTGCCTTCTCCAACAGAGACTCCCTTAGTTATAGTTAAATCCTCTTCAGAAGCTTCTTCCTAGGTTCTTAAATCCCTTTATCCCCAGCAGGTTCACATTTACAAGCCTTGCCTCTTATTTATTTATTTATTTTTATTGGAGGATGATTGCTTTACAATGTTGTGTTGATTTCTGCCTCTTATTTAAAGCTTAAGTCCTCCACTTACACTGGAAGTTCAAGGTTCCTGCACTTGGGGAAATAACATGCCAAAAGGGGTGCAAGCAATAAGGAAGTAAACAAACCATATGGAAAATGTTTTTATCTAACTAGAAATGCTTTGTTTGACAACAACATAACGGGAATCTTTCATTTGGGTGAAAGAGGAAACCTTTCTGTAGAGGTGACATTGAAGCTGAGACAAGGCTGTCATGTGAACATCAACAAGCAAAAAGACCTAGACAGAAAGAGCAACCTGTGCAGACACCCTTGGAGGAAAAGGAGCTGAAAGTGGGTGAGAAACAGAAGGTCAGCCAGCAACACTGAAATCCAGGAAGTAAGGAGGAAGATAGTAGGAGATCAGACCAGACCAGGCAGTTCAGTGGAACTTACTGTGAGGAAAGAAATGTTCTACATCTGTGCTGTACACTGTGGTAACCACTAGCTGCATGTGGCTATTAAATTTAAGATAACACAGATTACATAAAACCTAAAATGCAGCTTTTCAGTCACAGTAGTCACTTGTGGTTCCATGAATATAGTGAATGTTAGTGGCTCAGTCATGTCCGACTCTCTGCGACCCCATAGACTGTGGCCTGCCAGGCTCCTCTGCCCATGGAATTCTCCAGGGCAAGAATACTGGAATGGTTTGTCATTCTCTTCTCCAGTGGCTCTTCTTGACCCAGGGATTGAACCTGGGTCTCCTGCATTCCCGTCTGAGCCACCAGGGATAGATAAAAATATATGTAAAAATTATTGACAAAATATTAAAGAATTTTTTTCCTATTACTAGCATTTCAAATGCTCCCTATAATCCTACCATTTAAATGTGTCCAACAAACACCTTTTTCAAGAAATGGGACTTCTAGTCCTTATATCTGCAGAGGTTTATCATTTGTGTGTGTGTGTGTGTGTGCTCAATTGTATCCGACTCTTTGTGAGTTCGTGGACTGTAGCTCCCCAGGCTCCTCTGTCCATGGGATTTTCCAGGCAAGAATACTGGAGTGGGTTACCATTTCTTACTCTAGGGGATCTTCCGGACCCAGGGATTGAACCACTGTCTCCTGTGGCTCCCGCATTGGCAGGCAGATTCTTTACCACTGAGCTAGCTGGGAAGCCCATTTATGGTCAGAGTGATTAAAGGTCCTTGGCCCTGTCTGCCACTCAATCACTAGGAAACATGGGCATCTGGGCTGTCTAGGCCTAGGCCTCAGGCATATGAACCTCTATTTTTATTAACTTTTTATTGAAGTGAACATATCATGTCATAAACATGAAATTTTATGAACTGACCAAACTTGGGTAACCAGCACTCGGATCAAGAAACAGATTATCACTGCCAGCTCAAGGGAGCTGTTTGTACCCCAGCCAAAGTTATTACAGTCCAGCCAAAGTAGTCAATATCCTGACTAACATATGGAATTATTATGCTTTTGGAATTAAAAAAAAAAAAAACTAACTAAATACATACTCTTGTGTTTAGCTTCTCTCCCTCAGGGCTGTGTGAGAGTCATCCATATTGCTGCAGATAGTTCTGATTCATTCATTCATTCTCACTCTTGTATAGTATTTCATTCTGTGAATAAACCTCAGTTTATTTATCCATTTTACCATTGATGAGCACCTAACTACTTAACAACTGGTATTTGATATCTCTTATATTTGAGACAAGAGTTTGAGCAAGCTCCAGGAGATGGTGAAGGACAGGGAAGCCTGGCATGCTGCAGTCCATGGAGTCACGAAGAGTCAAATAAGACTGAGCAACAAAACAGCAACAATTGAGATCTATTAAAATTAAGAACTTCTATTCAACAAAAGTCACCATTAAGAGAATGAGATGTAAAGAAAAATGTTCTCCATACACACACACACACACACACACACACACACAAAGCAAATGTGTACCCTGAATATAATATATATACATGCTTATTACATATGAATTAGTAGAAAGCCAACTCAAAAAAATACTTGACGCATCTCAAAAGAAAATACACAACCAATAAACACGTGCTCAACCTCATGAGTGGTTCAGGATATGGAAATTAAAATAATCATTGAAATGGTTAAACTATAAAGGACAGAGTACCAAGTTGTGGTGAGGATACAGGACAGTTTGATTCTCACACACTGTTCATGTGAGTGTTGATTTGTACAACCATTTTAGGAACTCTTTGGGATCCCTGGTGCTCAGCTGGTAGAGAACCTGCCTGCAATGCAGGAGACTCAGATTCAATTCCTGGGTAAGGAATATCCCCTAGAGAAGAAAATGGAAATCCACTCCAGTGCTCTTGCCTGGGAAATGCCATGGACGGAGGAGCCTGGTGGGTTACAGTCCATGGGGTCACTAAGAGTCAGGCACAACTGAGCAACTAACACTTTACTTGGTAGATCTACAAATGATTTAACAATTCTGTTCTCCAATCATTTAGCAATTCTAGTCTCAGATTACTCTACAGAGATGGATATATATGTGCCCCCAAAGACAAGTATAAGATATTCTTAGCAGCACATTTGTTATGGCCCCAAACAAACATCTTTGTGTTTAAAATAACCTACAGGTAGATTTTGAGAACTCATTAGGGCTGAGAACCATAGCAATATCAAATGCACTTTTGATAGAATTTTCATTTTCATTTTTATATGCTGACTTAATAGGAAAATTATAAGACATTACTTTTCTCTTTTGCAAGGAATAAGCTGAAATGATGGAAATGGCTAAAAATAATTTATAATTTATATATTATTTATAATTATAAAATATTGTTTTTGTTGTTAAAATACTAAATGCTTTATGGATTTTTTTTTCTTATGTGGTAGAATCTTTAAGAAACCTTTGATCCTGATAGTGGAATCAACTATGAGAAGGGGTTAAAGTCAGGAAAAAGTAATAATAATTCTTTAGTAACAAGTCTGTACTCTAATGAGCTTCCCAGGAGGCACTAGTGGTAAAGAACCTGCCCGCCAATGCAGGGGACAGAAGAGACATGGGTTTGATCCCAGGGTCAGGAGGATCGCCTGGAAGAGGGCATGGCAACCCACTCCAGTATTCTTGCCTAGAGAATCCCATGTAGAGAGGAGCCTGGCGGGCTTACATTCATAGGGTCGCGAAGAGTCGAACATGACTGAAGCAACTTAGAATGCGTGCACACACTTTTTTTTTTTACTTAAAATCTTTTTTTATTGAAATATAATTGACATAATCTTGTGTAGTGTCAGGTGTACAGCAAAGTGATAACACATGATATATTTTCCCAGTGTTCTCAGTATAGTTTGGAGAGATGAAGAGACTGGAGGGTCTCTTTTATACAGCTTAGCCCTCACTTGTATCTTGAGATAAAAAAGGAGGCTGGAAACTATTTCCCCTTCCAGGGAAGCCACCTGTTCTTTGGACATCATCACCAGGGCAGCCATCTTTTCAGGTAAGTCTCTCACTAGAGAGGCCCCAAGTGGGAGCCAGGCTCTCTACGAGGTGTCTGTGTATGTAGGTGTGCTGAGTTGTAACCAACTCTTTGGGATGTGATGGACTGTAGCCCACCAGGCTCCTCTGTGCATGGGATTTCCCAGGCAAGACTACTGGAGTAGGCAGCCATTTCCTCCTCCAGGGGATCTTTCCAACTGACAGATGGAATCCATGGCTTTTGTGTCTCCTGCATAGGCAGGTGGATTCTTTACCACTGTACCACCTGGGAAGTCCCTAATCCTCTTATTAATATTATCTCTAGAGGTATTTATGGTACTGCCATTTGATGGGTGCAGGAGTTTAGGCTCAGGGAGGCAAGGCCACTTATAGGAAGGTCATACAGACCCTTGTGACAGAGTCAGATACTCTGGGAAGTGGGTGTTTCTGATGCCTGCGATGGAGAAACAGGCAACAGATATTTATCTAGGCCTTTTAAATCACTGTGCTAAGCAGTGGATTAAGTCAGAGTGTCTCGGAGGAGTAGAGAAACCTGAGAATTGGTAGAAGAGGAAATTGAGATTTTGAAGGGGGTGCTGTTTTCTTTGGAGAATAACGGCCATGATATCTGTAGAGTGGAAGGCGAAAGGACTGATTTATTCCTTCTGATTGTGTCTGGACACTGGACAGGAGACCAGCTTGAATGAGACTTCTCAAAGTAGGGCTGTGCCCTGGGGGAAAAGGTTGCAGTCTAGGTGATGAGTAGTCTGAGAAGATGGAGATTTTCTTTGATAAATAGAGTGGTGGCTAGTATTGTTTGGTGGGACAGGGAGAGCCGTATGGTGAGGAGGTTGGACATGTTGCTGTAAATGGACCTCTAGTCAGGGGTTCCAGGGGGGAATTGACTTGAGGAGTCGGGGGTAGGCATAGGGGGCAGATCTGGGTTACCCAGGACTATCCTCGGAGGTAGATGTCAAGGGTAACGATGAAGTGAAGACTCTGGGTCAGGACTCTGAATTGATGGCAGTGGTCTTGGCTGCAGGCTTTACCCTTAAAAATCCAATTATAAATCCCTCTCAGCTCCCCATCCCTCTCCAGTAATACTCTTAGAACTGACTGGTTCTCAGGCAGATGCTCCAGAGAAGGTGTGTCTTTTTCCTTCCCTCACCAGGGCCTGATGACAGACATCTGATCTTTGGTCAGCTTGCTGTGATAGGCCATTGAGGTGCTACTGGAGCCAAGTGCAAAGGATCTGATCTCAACAGTCCCATCATTTCATGGCAAATAGAAGGGGAAAAAGTGGAAACAGTGGCAGATTTTATTTCTTGGACTCCAAACTCACGGTGGAAAGTGACTGCAACCATGAAATTAAAAGACACTTGCTTCTTGGAAAAAAGCTATGACAAACCTAGACAATGTATTAAAAAGCAGAGAACATCGCTTTGCCAACAAAGGTCCGTCTAGTCAAAGCTGTGGTTTTTCCAGTAGTCATGCATGGGTGTGAGAGTTGGACCGTGAAGAAGGCGGACCACCAAAGAATTGAAGCTTTTGAATTGTGGTGTTGGAGAAGACTCTTGTGAGTTCCTTGAACACCTAGGGGATCAAACCAGTCAATATCTAAAGGAAATCAACCCTGAATATTCATTGGAAGGACTGATGCTGAAGTTCCAATACTTTGGCCACCTGACTCATTTGAAAAGACCCTGATGTTGGGAAAGATTGAGGGCAGTAGGAAAAGGGATGACAGGGGATGAGATGGTTGGATGGCATCAGCGACTCAATGGACATGAGGTTTAGCAAGCTCTGGGAGATAGTGAAAGACAGGGAAACCTGATGTTCTGCAGCCCATGGGGTGCAAAGAGTCAGACACAGCTTAGCGACTGAACAACAGCAATGAAGCTGCGAAGGGCACCTGCCAAATCATGTTAGGACCATTTATCAAACACTTGCCCTGTGCTGGACATTATAATTTATGCTTTTCAGTCATTTCCCTTCACCTGTATACCTCACAACAATTTTTCAGTGTGAATATTTTAATTTCATTTAGCAGTTGGGATGCTTAGGATAAGTGAGGGGAAAATTTGCTGGAGGTCCCAAAACCTGTAAATAGCAGAGGCTGGGTTTAACTTCGTTTGTGTGATTCTAAAGATGGTGTTTTCTCTGACTGACACTTGGGCTGTCGAGTTTCAGGCTGGAGAAAAGGGTCTAAGCATGTGATCTACACACCAGGCCTGGGAGCTCTTTGGTTGGAATGAGTGAATAGATCTCAGATCCTGCACCCCCTTGAGGGTGATATTGTCCACAAGGAGGCAGCAAAACACAGGTATTACAGTGTTTTGTGGCCCTAACCAAGGGCCAGAGTAGGTGTGATTATTAACATTTCATAGGGGACGGAGAAAAAAAGAGGTCTATCAATGCTCCTTGTGGGTGGGGTAGGGACTCCCTCAGTCGTGTGTCCAACTCTTTGTGACCCTATTGGCTGTGTACCCTGCCAGGCTCCTCTATCCATGAGATTCCCCAGGCAAGAACAGTGGAGTGGGTTACCATTTCCTCCTCTAGGGGATCTTCCCTACCCATGGACTGAACCCATGTCTCGTGTCTCCTGCATTGGCAGGCAGATTCTTTACCACTGAACCACCTGGGACACTGTTTCTTTCCTCCTACCTCTGGGCTTTCTTTCAAGGTAGGAAGTTCCCACTTTCATTCCCTACACTATGATCTCACATCCTCAGCTGCACTCTGTGAAGCTCAGGAGCATTGTGAGTAATCTATATTTTATTTTATTTTTTTTAGTAATCTATATTTTAAGAGGATCACTTGGCAACAACTTGTCTAGAATAAATTCTCCAGGAGCAAGGGAGGAAGTAAAGAAGCTGTAAAGTGGTTTTCTGAGAGAGACATGCTGGTAACTTCAACAAGCAGGTAGCAGATGTGGAGGAGACAAGAAGAGTTGGGTTTGGGATTGATTTTGGTTTGCAGTTGCTGATGAATTGGATTGGGTAAATGAAAGAGGATGACTTGACCTTTTGAGTTTAAACACAAACTTTAGTTTGTTAACATGGTTAATTACATTCTATTTTTAATCCAGGTTGCTTTCTCCCTGTTACAATTATGTAACATTTTGGGTAATTAAACTTTCAAAGCTCTAGGAGTACCTGAGCACTGACCTCATAGGGCTCTTCATCCTGTGCTGTGACTGATTTATCATATACGCCAAATCCAAGTTTTATGTTCAGCCCTGGTTCTCTTGAATCACCTGGAATTATGATTTTGACCCACTTTCTGCTTGTTAGAACTCAGTGGTCACAAGTCTCTTGGGAAAAGTAGGATTTCTCAACCTTAGCACCCCTGACATTTTGGATGGCATAGTTCTTTGTCACTGGAGGAGTGTCCTGTACATTGCAGGGTGTTTAGCAGCATCCCTGGCCTCTACTGTATTGTGACAACCCAAAATGTTTCCAGATACTGATAACTACCCTCTGGAGGGTGAAACTGCCCCAGGTTGAAGACCAGCTAGGCCTGGGAGGAGGACAGAGAACACTTACTCAGTTCAGTTCAGTCGCGCAGTCGTGTCCGACTCTTTGCGACCCATGAATCACAATACGCCAGGCCTCCCTGTCCATCACCAACCCCTGGAGTTCACTCAGACTCACGTCCATTGAGTCTAGACAACCAAAAATGACAAGGAGGCCCCTGTCCTCCTTTCTTCCAAGGGGCTTTGGGCCCATGAACTGGCTTAAGTCTGGCAATTGGTTGAGGGTCCACAATTTTATTTCTGGCTCAGGTATGCTTTCTTTTAGCCACCACTACTTACTCTAATCAAGTTGGACATTAGAAGGGCCATCACCTATTTCAGTCCTAGGGACATTATGATCAACTATCAAAAGTCAAAGGTCTCATGGCTCAGACTCTTTTGATTTCTTTCGGTCTCTGCCTACATCTTACTTGTCTTCTGTGATTTTGTTGTTGTTCAGTTGCTCAGTTGTGTCTGATTCTTTGCGACCCCATGGACTGCAGCACACCAGGCTTCCTGGCGCTTCACCATCTCCCAGAGTTTGCTCAAACTCATGTCCATTGAGCTGATGATGCCATCCAACCATCTCGTCCTCTGTGGTCACCTTCTCCTCCTGTCTCAATCTTTTCCAGCATCAGGGTCTTTTCTAATGAGTCGCCTCTTTGCTTGAGGTGGCTAAAATATTGGAGTTTCAGGTTCAGTGTCAGTCCTTCCAATGAATATTCAGGACTGATTTCCTTTAGAAATTGACTGGTTTGATCTCCTTGCTGTTCAAGGAACTCTCAAGAGTCTTCTGTAACACCACAGTTCAAAAGCATCAATTTTTCAGCACTCAGCCTTCTCTATGGTTCAACTCTCACATACATACATGACTACTGGAAAAACCATAGCTTTGACTATATGGACCTTTGTTGGCAAAGTAATGTCTCTGCTTTTTAATATGCTGTCTAGGTTGGTCATAGCTTTTCTTCCAAGGAGCTAGTGTCTTAATTTCATGGCTGCAGTCACCATCTGCAGTGATTTTGGAGGTCAAGAAAATAAAGTCTGTCACTGTTTCCATTGTTTCCCCATCTATTTGCCATGAAGTGATGGGACTGGATGCCATAATCTTAGCTTTTTTAATGTTGAATTTTAAGCCAGCTTTTTCACTTTCCCTTTTTACTTTCATCAGGAGACTCTTTAGTTCTTCTTCAGTTTCTGCCGTAAGGGTGGTGTCATCTGCATATCTGAGGTTATTGATATTTCTCCCAGCAATCTTGATTCCAGCTTGTGCTTCATTCAGCCTGGCATTTCAAATGATGTACTCTGCATATAAGTTAAATAAGCAGGGTGACAATATACAGCCTTGACGTACTCCTTTCCCAATTTGGAACCAACTTATTGTCCCACGTCCGGATCTAACTGTTCTTCTTGACCGCATATGGGTTTCTCAGGCGGCAGGTAAGGTCATTTGGTATTCCCATCTCTTTAAGAACTTTCCATAGTTTGTTGTGATTCACAGTTAAAGGCTTTAAGTTCAGTTTAGTCGCTCAGTCATGTTTGACTCTTTGCGACCCCGTGGACTGCAGCACACCAGGCTTCCCTGTCCATCACCAACTCCCAGAGCCTACTCAAACTCATGTCCATTGCATTGCTGATGCCATCCAGCCATCTCATCCTCTGTCATCCCCTTTTCCTCCTGCCTTCAATTTTTTCCAGCATCAGAGTCTTTTCTAGTGAGTCAGTTTTTCACATCAGGTGGCCAAAATATTGGAACTTTAGCTTCAGCATCAGTCCTTCCAATGAATATTCAGGGTTGATTTCCTTTAGAATGAACTGGTTGGATCTCCTTGTAGTCTAAGGGACTCTCAACAGTCTTCTCCAACATCAGAGTTCAAAAGCATCAATTCTCCAGTGCTCATTTTTCTATAGTCCAACTCTCATATCCATGCATGACTACTGGGAAAAAAAATAGGTTATCCATACATGACTACTTTTGAGTAAAGTCAAAGGCTTTAGCGTAGTCAATGAAGCAGAAGTAGGTGTTTTTCTGAAATTCTCTTGCTTTTTCTGTGATCCAGTGAATGTTAGCAATTTCATCTGTGGTTCCTCTGCCTTTTCTAAATCCAGCTTGAACATCTGGAAGTTCTCAGTTCACATACTGTTGAAGCCTCGCTTGGAGAATTTTGAGCATTACTTTGCTAGCATGTGCTGCTGCTGCTAAGTCACTTCAGTCGTGTCCGACTCTGTGTGACTCCATAAACGGCAGCCCACCAAGCTCCGCCATTCTTGGGATTCTCCAGGCAAGAACACTGGAGTGGGTTGCCATTTCCTTCCGCAATGCATGAAAGTGAAAAGCGAAAGTGAAGTCGCTCAGTCGTGTCCGACCCTCAGCGACCCCATGGACTGCAGCCTACCAGGCTCCTCCATCCATGAGATTTTCCAGGCAGAGTACTAGAGTGGGGTGCCATTGCCTTCTCCTTGCTAGCATGTGAGATGAGTGCAATTGTGTGGTAGTTTGAACATTCTTTGACATTGTCTTTCTTTGGGATTGGGTTGAAAACTGACCTTTTCCAGTCCTGTGGCCACTGCTGAGTTTTCCAAATTTGCTGACATATTGAGTGTAGCACTTTAACAACATTATCTTTTAGGATTTGAATTAAACGATGTGATTAAATGCTACCAGTTGGCTGCTACCACCCCAGAATCTTATTATCCCTGTTGAATTCAGAGACTCCAGTTTAATAGCAGCACTTCCACATCTCATTTCTAACCTTTAGAGAGCAGCCACCATAGCACTCCTTATAGAAGCTGTAATTCCTTCCCCAGTGCATTTCTCAAAGCCGTAGCGGAAGGAGTATCCTCTGAACCATTCTGGGGACATAGTTAGAGATATCTGAACAAGTAGTGCATAATAAATCCACTTAAGCGTGTCATTTTTTTCCAAAGCCTTTGGATTGCTTGTTCATTATACCAAGAAGCTTATGAAACGTCAAGTTCATTGACTGTAAAGTCCCTTTCACTGAAGGTTTAGGATCATTTGTAACTGCTCAAGCTAACACACTAATTTCAGAATCTCTGCTTAGTGCACTTAACTAATTTCAGCAGGTCCAACACTGCATTTCTTCTTCTCAGATCCTATACAATTTAAAGTCCATTCTCTTGCACATTACTGAGGTTCTTTCAGTATATACTGGCGAAATATTGCAGCTCTTGAGGTGTGCATTGACCTTCTTGTGACTCACACTTCATGGCTTACCTACTGGGCCCTGCTGGGACTGGAGTCTGGGTACTGGTCTAGAAGTAATGAGAGGCATGATCTTTGAAGAAGATCAACTGTTTGATGCTAGGTGACCACCTCAGGGGAAAACATAGGTTCTTCTGATGGGGGATGACTGACGTCCTCAGACTGTGGTAGAAAGAAGGGCTGCTTCTACTGGCAAAGGAGGATCAGTAGTAATTTAGAGGTTCAACGTCCCCAGGTTCATTGAAATCTGCTCCCATATTCATGTCCCAAATTTTAAGTCATATTTGTTCTCAATTGATGTCCTAACCTTAACTAAGAAACCCTGCAAAGTTGAGAATTCAACTTTTGTTGTAATTCAGCCACCCACAGGATTAAATTTCATGTTTGGTTTTTGGAAACCTTGGTCTTATGGTCCAGGATATCCTTATCTTTCAGGACAGTTATAAATCCTTAAATGTATCAATTTCCCCCCCACACACATTCTTCAGTGCACTTAGAAGCACTCATTGACTCACAGACATTTTTACTTTCACTAAAAATCTTCCTTGGTAGAAATGAATTCACTCAAATCCTTGCCTTCTATTAACAGTTGATTACACATTATCACTTTAATGTCTCCAGGTGATACTTCAAGTAACTCTTTTGCATACCATAAGCTACTACTGTCTCCTGTACTGTTGCCTGCCTAACTATATTAGGAAATCAGTTCCAGATAACCCAAAGCTAATTTAGAGAACCATCCTTAAGTTTCTGTTCCCTGGAATCACTTTTAGTATCAATTTCTGTATCAGTGAGGGTTCAATCAGGGAAACAACCACTGTGAATAGTATGAAGTATGGGATCTATTATAGGATTTGAAAGTGAAAAAGTGAAAGTGTTAGTCACTCAGTTGTGTCTGACTCTGCGACCCCATGGACTGTAGCCCACCAGGCTCTGTTGTCCATAGGATTCTGCAGGCAAGAATACTGGAGTGGATAACATTCCCTTCTCCAGGGGAATCTTCTGACCCAGGGATCAAACCCATGTCTCTTATGTCTCCTGCTTTGGGAGATGATTCTTTACTACTAATGCCATCTGGGAAGCCAGACTTAGACCTTATGCAGTTGTGGTAAGAGATGGAGCACTTTTTGGAAAACTGGTGCGTTTGTGTCTGGTGGAGGCCTGAGGCCACTGAAGTCAGTAGGTCCAGGAGTTGGGAACAAAAGCTGACTGTGAAAAAGAGCAGACTGGGAACAAAATGGGATCAAGCTGTCTCTCAGTGCTTCCAATTTTATGATGCAGGTGACCTTCCTTCAGTACCAGGTCCAGGGCATGGAGAAGACAGAAGAGGACATAATGAAGGGAGCTGGAGGAATTTCAGGCTCCAACAAGGTACACTGACAGGTCAGTAGCAACAAAGTGAACTGCCGCAGGTTACCCTATAGTGACCTTAAACTTCAATGGTGCTGTTTTGCTTTGAATGGTGAAAACTCATGTAGTTTTCTCTTACATTAAAATTAACCCACAACCACACAGGAAAGAGAATTCTGGGAATGCAGCTCCGATTTAGCTAAATTAACAAAGAAGTTAGCCACCATAGAAGGGGTTGAATTTGGGGTTGATTTTGGAAATAGAGCTAATAGCAGTTATTGATGGATTGTATTTGTTAGATGAGTGAGTGGATTATTTGCACATTTTTTGTTGGAACGGTTTTCTTTTTCTTTTTGTTGTTATTATTTTTTTTACTTTACAATATTGTATTGGTTTTACCACACATCAACATGAATCTGCCATGGGTATACAAGTGTTCCCCATCTCGAACCTCCGTCCCACCTCCTCCCTGACACCATCCCTCTGGGTCATTCTAGTACACCAGCCCCAAGCATCCTGTACCCTGCATCGAACCCAGACTGGTGATGGAACAATTTTCTTTAACTCAAAATTTTTATTCCCTTTTTGGAGTAAAACAGTCTCTTTACTCTTTACAAGATTCTTTTCTGAAACTTATTTCAGTTGTTTATTTTTATTGAAGTGTAGTTGACATACTACATTATATAAATTGCAGGTGTTCAGTGTAATAATTCACAAGAATTACTTTTTCTCTTGCATCCATAGTGAAAACTAGCAGCAGACATTAATTGCTCCCAGTTTGTCAAAAAAATAGATGCATCATTTTTTAGGCAATGTCTATTCTGTTAGTTATGCTCTCATTTTTAATCCAGATTCTGTTCTCTGTCTTGCAGTTATATAATGGCTTTAATAATTCACCTCTCTTAGTTCTAGAAGCACTGAATACTGTCCCAGTCAGTTGCCATTCTTCACATCACTCTTCAGGGCATTGTGGTTTCCTTGAAAATTCAAGATGAAGTTTGGTCCCAATCTTCAGGAGTCAGACCACCTCCTTCTTGTTGAAGCTCTTTCCTCCAGTGATTGCTGAGTCACCCTCTTTTCCTGGTTTCCTTCTTGCTTTCTCTGCCTTTTTGTCAATGCCCTTCCTTTGGTTTTTTCTCTAGCATGGCATCCCTAGGGCCCTGCTGTTTATATTTCTCTCTTGCTCTGCAAGAAAAATTCCACTATTTCAGGAGATAGTACCACTCCTCTGGTGACTTGCAATCTACATAACAATACTTGCTACATGTTGAGCTGCTACCATATGCCATTCAAGTTACTAATGTGTGGGTGTTAGTTGTTCAGTTGTGTCCAGTTCTTTGTGATCCCTATGGACTGTAGCCCACTCTGTCCATGGAATTCTCCAGGCAAGTATACTAGAGTGAGTAGCCATTTGCTTTTCCAGGGGATCTTCCCAACCCAGGGATCAAACCCGAGTCTCCTGCATTGTAGGTGGATTCTTTACTGTCTGAGCCACCAGGGAAGCCTACAAGAGTTACTAATATATATAGTCTTTAATTTAAAAAATTATGATCCTACAATCTCTGGTAAGAAACCCTTGATATGGGCATTATCCCAGTTTTCCAATGAGGAAGCTAAGGCTCAGAAGTTCAAAATTTTACTCAAGCCAGTTAGTAAGTGGATTTGAACCAAGGGCTATCTGATTTATAAGTTATTGTCATAACAACTACCATTTACAGTTGCCTAAAGATCCAGCTCAGATCTCCTCATTATAAGACTTGAATATCCAGTGGCATGCAGGAGAGCCATTACTTAAATGTACCCTATTATTTCAAGCTTAATACATATAACTCCATTCAATCTCACGTGCCATTCCACCAATTCCAAGCCCAACCCCATTCAAAAAGTACACACCTCCTCTGGTATTCCTTATTATTTTCCAGGTAAAAAAAATCTCAAAGTTTTGATTCTAAAGACCTCCATCTCCTGCCCTACTGGCTTACCAAGTCCTCCATTGTTGAGGTCAGAGGCATCTCCCATCACTGTGGCTCCAATGTCATTTTCCACTTCCTTCCTGAACTCCTGACACTGTTCTTGCCATTTCATAATTAGCTGTCTGTAGAAGGCAATGGCACCCGACTTCAGTACTCTTGCCTGGAAAATCCCATGGACAGAGGAGTCTGGTAGGCTGCAGTCCATGGGTTTGCTAAGAGTCGGACATGACTGAGCGACTTCACTTTCACTTTTCACTTTCATGCATTGCAGAAGGAAATGGCAACCCACTCCAGTGTTCTTGCCTGGAGAGTCCCAGGGATAGGGGAGCCTGGTGGGCTGCCATCTATGGGGTCGCACAGAGTCGGACACGACTGAAGCGACTTAGCAGCAGCAGCAACTGCTACCAAAAGGGCTTCCCTGGTGGCTCAGTGGTAAAGAATCCACCTGTAAAGCAAGTTACGTGGGTTCAGTCCTTGGGCTGGGAAGATCCCCTCGAGGAGGGAATGGCAACCCAGTCCAGCATTCTTGCCTGGAGAATCCCATGGACAGAGGAGCCTGGTGGGCTACAGTCCATAAAGTTGCAAAGAGCTGGACACGACTGAAGCAACTGAACACACATGTACATGCACTGCTGCCAAAATTATCTCCTGAAAAAAATCAGTCTGGTCCTGTCAGTTTGCTTTCAAACTTCTTCTGATTCCATTTTGCCTGCCAAATAAATTTTAATCTCCTTGGTATGCCAGACAAGGCCCTTGAGGTTGGCCTGGCCTATCTTGCAGTCAGCTATTTTTCACGCATGTACAAGTGATTACTTTTCAGATGGATTGTAGATGCCATAGAGATGCAAAAAATATAAAAATTTCCCAACTTGACTGAATTCATTTTTGAATTTTTATCATTTTGACTGTTTTCTCAATCAATGGATACTTTAAACACAACTATTATCAGGCAGAGATGTATTTTTATATTTGGTAAGGAAGATATTCTCTAAATATTGGGAAAACAACTAGATAAGATTCTCATGAAATACATCTTCCAGGATTCAGAGTTTATTTCAAGAAACTTTCTTAGGCTAAGTTATTAGAAAGATATGGACTCTAAATTTCAAGGGTATACTTGGACTGAAAAATTTATTTTTCTGTGTATTGAACGGGAGTAACTGGGAAAGATTATAAGTTAGGATGGTGAAGGAATACATTCCCTAAAGCCTATAAAAAGTAGGGAATGATTTTTTTCTTCTCAATAATTCAAATAAAATAGTTTAAATGAGCATGGTCCAATAGGGGAATAAAGGCAGAGTTGGAAAAGGGCATGATTTAGTGAGAAATGTCACACTGTGAAACTCTGTATTCTATTACAACCTGTGATAAAAGGGAGGATAAAAGCTATTTTCCATCCTAATGAAGTCCTAGTTCTTCAGCAATGCCCCCAAGACACTGTCTTGTGTGGTCAGTCTCCCACTGATGAAACCGTGTGGAGAGAGTGGCCTGGGGGTTCAAACATGTTTGAGTTCCAATCCTAAGCATGCTCTCTGACCTTGAACAAATCAAAGCTCTGAGATGCTCTTTTTTGTTCTTCAGATGGGAATGAAATACACAATGGCGAGATTTCTATGAACTAGGATTGATCTGCAGGGAATTTATACAGGTCCATTTGCTTTCTTCAGTGCCATGCTTCTAGCTATCTCCTGTGTTTAGTGCTTCAGCCTCTGGAAGTGTCCTTGGAGCTGCCTGTGTCCAGCTGATGAACAGACAGGGAAATTCAAGAGAGGTCCTGTAGGTTGTCTGCAGTGACATCAGAAAGGAGCTGCACGACGGGTCCCTACCCTGTGTTTTTACCCGTTCATTGATTTCATTCCAAATGATGAAGAAACCAGATGCCAATGAAATAAGATGGAGGTAGAAAATTGGAGTGGATGCAGCAGGCATTCAAGAGCCTACTTAATGCCAGTGCTGTGCTGAGAGCTGGTGGACGAAGCAGCCAACTTTCCTGAGGTGCTCATGGCCTGGCGCGGTGACGCAGACATAATCCAACATCTGTAGGACAGATTAGACTAGAATAGCCATAAGGAAAGTTCCGAGTGTGGCAGACCCAGAGGAAGGAGGGATGCATTTCTGCCCGGAGACAAAGTAGAGTGTGGGGGCAGTATATGGGGTTGCTGAGGGTCAGACACGACTGAGCGATTTCTCTTCCACTTTTCACCTTCATGCATTGGAGAAGGAAATAGCAACCCACTCTAGTGTTCTTGCCTGGAAAATCCCAGGGACTGGGGAGCCTGGTGGGCTGCCGTCTATGGGGTCGCACAGAGTCGGACACGACTGAAGCGACTTAGCAGCAGTCCACTAGTGCACCATTCATTAATGCGACATAGATCTGCAGAGCCACAAATCTGCTCCAGTGAACTACTGTGTCCTGCTACCACATCTGAGAACAGGAGGAGAGAGAACCTACTAATAATGTCCAGTCACGGAGTGAGGACATGTATAGGATGCAGGCGAAATGACAATGCTAGGCAATAATTTCCTCTAAAATAGATGTGAACGAAAGCAAAAGCAGCATTATGTACGGTACAGAGGACCAGGCGGCCTCTGAATGGCTGGGAGGGGCTTGTTGCTGTCTGTGGAAACCCGCCTTGTTAGGTCACATTTCTTTTCCTACGGCCAGATGCATAGCTGCAGCTTTACCCCTCACCCTCTCCCTTTTCCTCTGCTCCTTTCTTCTATTGTGCACACAGCTCCCTCCTCCCCAGCCCCTTTTTTCTCTGGACTGCTGGTCTGAGGCAGCATCTACCTAGTGGCAGCAGAAGCTCTGCCTCTTTAAGGTCTGCCAGGATCTTGCAGGAATGGGGTAACTGGCAGTCAGCACTAAGGTATCCAGGCAAGCAGAACCTGGAGCAGGAGGGGTGGGCAGAGAGCAGGCTGAGAACAGCTGAGGGCTGCCCTCAGCCCCCTTGGCACAAGCCCGCATCTATTTATGCATCACATCCTCTGTACAGTTTTGAGTTATCTATTAATGTAATCAGAGAGTAGGTCGTGGTATTCAAAGTCAGTTAGTCATCAGAATCTTCAGCAGGGCTTTTAAAAGATGTAATCATCCGGGCCACACAGAGATCCATAGAAGTGGAACTCTTTGGTTGGAGATCAAGTGTGAGAACATTTTATAAAGCTGTACACAAATTACTTATAATATAGATTTAGGGCTGAGAGTCACAGAAATTATTTTCTATGAAAAAAGAGTTCTCATGAAATGTTATTTTTGTGAGCTACCAAAAGGGGAAGCTGAAAAACCAGCTCCTTTCACATATAGAGTGAAGCTTACAGATTGTAAATGGCTATGAAAATTGAAATTTCAAAATATAACGACCCAAGTCGTGTTTTTTTGTTTTTAATATTTCCCCTCTTAAGTTTGTGCAAACTTATGGGAGTAGTTGGAAAGTCTTTTGCTTATGTTCTCTAGTCTGGAGGGTGGGCAGGCTATTCTGAACCAGGTGTAAAATGTCTTTAAAAAATAATTGTGGTGGTGCCTGGATGTTAAATATTGACTTTTGCCCAATAATGATAATAATGTGTGCTAAGTCACTTCAGTCGTGTCCCACTCTTTGTGACCCTATGGACTGCAGCCTGCCAGGTTCCTCTCTCCGTGGGATTCTCCAGGCAAGAAAACTGGAGTGGGTTGCCAGGCCCTCCTCTAGGAGACCTTCCGGACCCAGGGATCCAACCCATGTCTTATGTCTTCTGCATTGGCAGCCGAGTTCTTTACCACTAGCGCCACCTTGGAAGCCCAGTGGAGGTGATAATGGCTGACATTTTAAAAGCTCTTACCGTGTCAGATGTTCTGCTAGATCTCACTAGTTCTTTGATTACCTCTAAACCTACAGCAGTCCTGGAAGGTTGTTAGGTAGCTTCCACCTGACAGGTGAAGGAACCAAGGCTTACTGTCACCTAGTTTGTAAGTGATAAAGTCAGGATTCCAAAATGTGTATCTCTGATTCCAGAGTCAAGAATCTCAAAGCAAAAGCTTGTGAGAGAACAAAGCTGGGTGCAGAAGGCTGGCCAACCAGAGACAAAAGTGAGAATCCTTGTGTATGTAGACCAAAGATGTCTGGTACTAAGGAGACCAGAACAGGGACAGGAGGTGGATGGGATGATGGCCAAGACAAGATATGAGTGTTCTTGCCCATTTGCCTGTTCTAGATTAAGACTCCTCTCCCCTCTTTTTTTTTTTAAATTAATTAATTTATTTATTTTTGGCTTCCCTGGGTCTTCAGTGCTGCATGGGTTTTTTTCTAGTTGTGATGAGAGGGGGCTACTCTGTAGTTGCAGTGCGTGGGCTTCTCATCACGGTGGCTTCTCTTGTTGCAGAACATGGATTCTAGGGTACGCTGGCTTCAGTAGTTGAGGCTCCTGGGCTCTAGAGCACAGGCTCAGTAGTTGTGGCGCACAGGCTTAGTTGCTCCTCAGCATGTGGCATCTTCCTGGACTAGCGATTGAACCCATGTCTCCTGCATTGGCAGGCTGATTCTTTACCACCGAGCCATCAGGGAAGCCCTAGACACCTCTCCCCTTAGCAGAAACAGTTGGCCCGGAGGTGAATCTTGACCTGTGCTCCAGGGAGCATACCCAGGTGTAGAGGAGTTGAGCCCAACGGTACAGCATCCCACTGAGATGCCAGTGATCCTCCACTTGTGGGAGGAAGCAGATGGACTTTCTGACCAGTAGAGTTCTCAAAAATCCTCTTGGAGCTCCTGAGCTTGCTAAGTGACCACCTTTCCTGCATTAGATTTTTTCTTTTTGGATCACCTCCGTATGGCTGGAAGTTTGCTAAGCACTGGCTTGTGTCAGTGGTTCCAGGAGGAAAGGGGTGATAAGAGATGGCAGAGAGAAAATGTAGTTTGGGATTAGAGGCTGTTCTGTGTGAGGGAAGGCGGAGATTGGCTCTAGGAATGCTCCAAGGGGGCTGGATAGGTAGCCAAGCTATGTAATCAGCTACCTGTGTAAAGAGAATGTAGAAGAGAACCTGGCTGCAATTGGACACTGGAGAGAGAGATATACTTGGAGATATATCCCAAGTAGGGATTACTTGGCAGCTGGAAGTAGAATCCTTGACTTGGTTAGGTCGAGTCCAACTAGGTTGAATGTGACTTACGAGTTGGCTAAAATCAAGGCCATAGTCATGTTTTACTGGGGCCTTTGCTACTGAGGATGGTGGAACATACATGTACCAGTCAGGGTCCTCTAGAGAAACAGAACCAATAGGAGATTTGTGTATTTATTGTAAAGAGATTTATCTTAAAGTACTGGTTCATGCAATTATGTGGGAGAATGACAAGTCTAAAATTGATGGGGCAGGCTAATATGCTAGAAACTCAGGCAAGATTTCTATCTCGAATCTTGAGGCAGAAGTCTCCAGAAATCTGTTTTTGCTTCTAAGGCCTTCAGCTAATTGGACAAGGCCCACCTATTAATACATTGTCAAAAGTTATGTGCTTTACTTAGTCAACCGATTGTAGAAATTAGTTACACCTACAAAACTGCTTCACATCAATCTCTAGACCGTTTGATCAAATGACTGGGTGTTATGGTTTAGCCAAGTTGACAAATAAAATTTAACCACCACAGCACGCTTAGGCTGCCTGCTGATAGGAGTCAAGGGGTATTGTTGAGAAGAGACTCTCTATGGCTGTGGTGTCATGGTAGCCCTATAAAGTGGATTTGCAGCCGCACATGGGCAGCAGTGGTCTTTTCAGGTGGCAGGGACTAGTGGCCTGCTTGTGCTTGCCAGCTGTATAAATTTTTCCTCAAGAAGCCCTCTGCGCCCTTCCTATCTCAGAACTCCCCTAGATGCCAGTGGGGCTGCCAAGGAGCAACATCATTTTTCTGCTGCCTGAAGTAGGCCTGTTGCTGCCAAGTTTTCAGATTGGAGGATATCCTGGGCTGGGCAGTTTCCTAGATGGGATTTCTGCTAGACCTATGTGAATGCTGGGAATATAACAAAGGGTGAAATCAAACTACTGAAAGGCCATCAACTGGCCTAAATCAGTGCCGAACTTTGGAATCATTTGGGGAGCTTTGTCTAGGGCAGGCTATCGATGGTTTAAAATTCCCCCCGTTGATTCTAATACACAGCCAGAGTTGAGAATCCAAGCTATTTTAGATTGGTTATCCTAGAAGCAGACCTCAGACCAAGCATTTGCCATTTATTTATAAAGGACGTGTTCCAAAGAGAAACCAAGAAGGCAGTGGGGAGGCAGGACAGGGAAGAAAAAGAAGCCAGGCAAAGATGCTATTTCAGGGCAAGTATCAGTCTCCTCCTGATCCCACAGGAAGTTCTGGAACATAAATTATACCCACAGAGTTTGTCCACCAGTGAGGAAAATGATCAGGATTCCCCTACTTCTTTTCAGTCAATTGTTATCTTCAGGGTTTCCAGGAAAAAATATAACTCCCCTCCCAACCCCACTCAGCTACTTCCTATGCTCTTCACAGGCGAGGTTGCTCTGGTGCCCAAATCAAGCCTCTGGAGAAGGTCACAGGTACCTGCTGTTAGTGGCAAGACCCTCAGAAATTGGGGAATTAGAATATAGAGCTGCTAGAAGAGATCCCAAGGGGATTTTAATGAGAGCACTAAGAGTTTCCATACACTAAAAGAGTGGTTATTATTATTTCTGGCTCTGCCATAGTTGCTAGGGGTCTGCATGAGGTAGTCAGGGGAGCCTATTATAAAGTTTCTTCTTCAAGGACTCAAAGACAGCATTGATTGTTGATTATACTTAGCGAATGTCCAGACCCATGAAGGGTCTGCGATTTTGCCCCTACTTGCAAACTAACAAGTTCACCAGACAATTTCATGGATGCTGGCAGAAGATACAACGCCTCTGGATCAGAGATAAAGGATTTAATTACAGCACTAGCAGTAGTCAACTATCAGCATTTTCTTGCAGCAGTTCCCTAAACCCAAATTCCCACAGGATAGTGAAGAGGGGTAGGTGACAGCTACGCATGCATAGAGTAAGTTGTGTTACAGAGAAGAGCCACAGGCTTAGAGAACCTGAGTCTTTCCTAGTGGGAAGGAAGTTACCAAGCAAAATCTCCCCTTGCTCTAGAGGGAGGAACAATCTTTTTTTCCCAAGACTGTTCACTGCACAAGTGTTTTTGAAGATACCTAATGCAAAGGCAGTCAGTGAATCTGCAAGACCTGCAGAAAGTGAGAGACATTGAGATAACCATCTCCGACAACAGCAGGCACAAGGGCAGGGGGATGTTTGGTGTCTGCTTTTTTCCTTCCTGGTTCTGACATGTGTGGGGTTTTTGTTTGTTTCTCTTCTGATGGCCTTGATAACTTTAGTAACTTTCAAAAGCTTTTTATTTACTTTATCCTTATTTACCTTTGTGGTTATTCCAAATATTATCACTTTACCATACTATGACAGGAAACTTACTTGACCTCTTGACCTGGGTTCTGTATCTGAGGACTAACTAAGGTTGTCTAAATAGGCTCTAAGGATCTTTCGAGACACAGAGTGAAGACTTAAACATATATGAGATATTTGGGAGTGTGGTAATTTTAGCAACAGGGAAAGAAAACAAGACATTAATATCTACAAGAACAACTTAATTTCATTCAAAGTCATAATGTTGTACAATGGACCTGTTATTTGTGTCATAGAGGAAGAAATTAGACTCGGAGCTCTAAGTCACTTGTTCAAGGTTGTGGAGCTACCAACAGTGTTGCCAGGATTTGAAGCTAAATCCATTTAAATCCAGAATCTACTTCTAGTCACCACTTTTTGATTCTAGAGCCAGACATCCTGGAATGCAAAGTAAAGTGGGCCTTAGGAAGCATCACTACGAACAAAGCTAGTGGATGTGATGGAATTCCAGTTGAGCTATTTCAAATCCTAAAAGATGATGCTGTGAAAGTGCTGCACTCAATATGCTAGCAAATTTGAAAAACTCAGCAGTGGCCACAGGACTGGAAAAGGTCAGTTTTCATTCCAATCCCAAAGAAAGGCCATGCCAAAGAATGTTCAAACTGCCGCACAATTGCACTCATCTCACATGCTAGAATAGTAATGCTCAAAATTCTCCAAGCCAGGTTTCAACAGTATGTGAACCATGAACTTCCAGATGTTCAAGCTGGATTAGAAAAGGCAGAGGAACCAGAGATCAAATTGTCAACATCCACTGAATCGTCAAAAAAGCAAGAGAGTTCCAGAAAAACATCTACTTCTGCCTTATTGACTATGCCAAAGCCTTTGGGTGAATCACAGAAAACTATGGAAAATTCTTAAAGAGATGGGAATACCAGACCACTTGACCTGCCTCTTGAGAAATCTGTATGCAGGTCAGGAAGCAGCAATTAGAACTGGACATGGAACAGAAGTCTGGTTATAAATAGGAAAAGGAATACATTAAGGAGTATGTTCCCTTGCTTATTTAACTTATATGCAGGGTACATCATGTGAAATGCCGGGCTGGATGAAATACAAACTGGAATCAAGATTGCCGGGAGAAATATCAATAACCTCAGAAATGCAGATGATACCCCCTTATGGCAGAAAGTGAAGAAGAACTAAAGAGCCTCTTTATGAACATGAAAGAGGAGAGTGAAGAAGTTGGCTTAGAATTCAACATTCAGAAAATGAAGATCATGGCATCTGGTCCCATCACTTCATATAGATGAGGAAACAATGAAAACAGTGAGAGACTTAATTTTGGGGCTCCAAAATCACTGCAGAGGGTGACTGAAGCCATGAAATTAAAAGACGTTTACTCCTTGGAAGAAAAGCTATGACCAACCTAGATAGCATATTAAAAAGCATAGACATTACCTTGCCAACAAAGTCCATCTAGTTAAAGCTATGGTTTTTTCAATAGTCATGTATGGATGTGAGAGTTGGACTGTGAAGAAAGCTGGGCACCGAAGAATTGATGCTTTTGAACTGTCGTGTTGGAGAAGAACTCTTGAGAGTTCCTTGAACAGCAAGGAGATCCAACTGGTCCATCCTAAAAGAAATCTGTCCTGAATATTCATTGGAAGGACTGATGTTGAAGCTGAAATGCCAATACTTTGGCCACCTGATGTGAAGAGCCAACTCACTGGAAAAGACCCTGATGCTGGGAAAGATTCAAGGTGGGAGGAGAAGGGGACAACAGAAGATGAGAGGTTGGATGGCCTCACCGACTCAATGTACATGAGTCTGAGTAAGCTCTAGGAGTTGGTGATGGCCAGGGAAGCCTGGCCTGCTGCAGCCCATGGGGTCGCAAAGAGTCAGACACTACTGGTGACTGAACTGAATGGGAGATCCTCCCATACAGGATGGCATCCTGATGATGCTGAAGAGCTAGTGACTTCATGAGGAGGATAACAGTTTTCATCTTTACTTTTTATGACAGGACATTAGGGAAGCTTAAATTGTACTATACTATAATTGAGATGCTTTTACTCCAGTTCCCTTATCAAAGCCTACCAAGGAAGCCAGGCTTGTTTTAATTGAATTATTGAAAATAAAGTATAATATCTGATCTATTTATGTAAGCCCTAAACTAATCTCCTTTCCACCACCCATTGTCACCCGCACTATATACACGTATGCTCACACCAATACAAAACCGAATTTATTTTTTAGCCCGTATATACCATTGTTCTCAAAGACCACATCCTTGGAACAACCCTGCCCTTGAAAGTTGAATAAGTGATGAAAGTTGAAAAATGGCTTAAAAAACATAAGATATGTTGACTCTCAACTTTTCAAGTATGATATTTTTAAACATAAGAAAATTGCAACTCCACATGATAACAGTTATACGATTTTGTATTCCATTGATTGAAAAATACATGAATAAAACCAATATGAGTTCAGTAAAGCTTTGAAATGAGATTTTATTTTCTTCATATCAACAGCATCTATATCCATCTGAAAAATAATCACTCATATGTGTGTGAAAAATAGCTAACTTCTAGGGAGGTTGGACCAATGCAGCAGCAACAGGGAGGTTGGACCAATTGTTAAGGGCCTTGGGGATATAACAAGAAGATTTGGAATTTATTCCCCGGGCAAAATGGAGTCAAAGAAGTTTCAAAGCAAAGTGGCAGAGTTCAGTTGATTGCTTTTTTCTGAAAGATAGTTTTTGGGAGCAGTGCAGAGAGCCAAATGGCATATGGGAAAACTAGTAGCAGAAGGTTGTTAGGAGACAGAATACACCAGGAGCCACAGTGATACACGGGTACTCTGACTGCGCACTGGAGGACTTGGGAACCAGCTATGTGTGGCATATGCCAGAGAGGGCATGTGGCTGCATGCATGCTAAATTGCTCAGTCGTGTCTGACTCTGCGACCTCATGGACTATAGCTCACCAGGCTACTCTGTCCATGGGATTTTCCAGGCAAAGATACTAGAGTGGGTCACTGTGCCCTCTTCCAGGGAATCTTCCCCACCCTGGGATCGAACCTGTGTCTCTTATGTCTCCTGCATTGGCAAGCAGGTTCCTTCTTTACCACTAGCACCACCTGGGAAGCCCAGAGGGCATGGCTGAGAGTATTTCTAAACTTGGAAGCTGTGTTAGAGGGTGGGTCCATGAGTGAGACTTGTTCCACATGAGGGGAACCATCCTACCTGCTCCCCTTCCCTTATCTTCTCATGTGGTTGGTACCACTTCCTGCAGATCTTACCCTGAAAATGCCTCCACCTCCACCTTCTCACTGTTCCCTGCTTCCCAACATTTCACACTCTAGCTCTCCTTCCCACTGATTCCAGGGATATTTGTCTTAAAACACAATGTGTCTATGAAGGACTGTGTTATAATTCTGCTATGAACTTATATAGGATGCATGTGAGACCAAGAGGTATGGCCCAAACTTGTCTAAAATGATGGAAAATGAATACAGCAATATACTACTATATTTGGAAATTAGAAAGTATCTTCTTGAATATTGCATCCTGTTTTGTTTTGTTTTTTTTTTTAACCTGTCAAATGGGTTGAAAGCAATGAGTACACTGAGGAATTGAGAGGCAACCGACAGAGTGGAAAATTAAGGATCAGAAGTTTATATTTGCAAACCTGCATTTCAAATACTAAAGAAAGAAATTCTGTTAGACCCTAGATTGAAAAGGTGAGAAAAAAAATATGACTATCATTTGTGAGTTCTTGGACGCTACTTGGGCAGGTTTGCCTTCTCCTTGAGGCACAGTGCTAAGAACCCACAATAAAATATTTTCATTTCTTTTAAAGTCAGGAAAAAGTGAACACTGAGTTCAAAGAAAATATTTTTTAAAAAAATTCTTTTCTGATTTTCAGTTCACCTTCTTAACTGAGGCATCCTAGGTCTTCTGGAGAGATGATCTTTTTTTTTTTTTTTTTGGGTAATTGATTTATAATGTTGTGTTAGGTTCAGGTGTACCAAGGAAAATATTTTAACATGTAGTATTAATAGACTTGTCTGTACATCAACACAATTAGAAAATATAAATGTCAATATTTTTATAAAGGTAAGGATCCATGAAGACAAAAGTGCTTCAGTTCAGTTCAGTCCAGTTCAGTCACTCAGTTGTGACCCACTCTTTGCAACTCCATGGACTGCAGCATGCCAGGCTTCCCTGTCCATCACCAACTCTCAGAGTTTACTCAAACTCATGTCCATTGAATCGGTGATGCCATCCAACCATCTCATCCTCTGTCGTCCCCTTCTCCTCCTGCCTTCAATCTTTCCCAGAATCAGGGTCTTTCTCAATGGGTCAGTTCTTCGCATCAGGTGGCCAAAGTATTGGAGTTTCAGCTTCAGCATCATTCCTCCCAAGGAACACCCAGAACTGATCTCCTTTAGGATGGACTGGCTAGATCTCCTTGCGGTCCAAGGGACTCTTAGAGCCTTTGAAAATCTTTATATGGACCCATATCTGGGGGCTCAGACCTACTCTGGGAATCTAGTTCATTGTTTTCTGATCTGTGAGTCATGAGCTCATGATTATTGCTCTTGTAGTATTGTTTGTAGACTGAGTAATAATCTCTGAAAAACAATTGTGTACCTTTATGTTGAGTATGATAGGAATTTAAAGTATTTCTAACATCATTCTTTCATGTATATTCTCAGCAATGATTACCAGAAAAATAGCTGCTATGATTTATATCTGGAAAGAGTCCTTATAATTTTGTGATGTTAGAAAATTGATCCATAAACTGGAATGAGTGAGAAGTACTGATACAATAGATGAGAGAGTCAATTCCTGGGCGATTGATAAGAAGTCCGGGGGTCCACAAGGAGAGAGGGGTCTGGAATTCTCAAGGAGGGGAAAGGACAAACTTTTTTCCCTCTGCATTTCTTAGGATTGTGTAACAATAATGTATCCTGCTTGAGGACAGTTGCTGAAAAAAACCTTCTGGCTAATCCTGTAATCTTAAAATGTAAATTATGAGAGTGGGTCTAGTAAGGTCTTTACAACCTCCAGACATTCTTTTGATTCACTATAAGTAATTAAAAAGTATATAACTCCATTGCTAACACTACCGAGGGGGCACTCTTTCTGCCCCCTTCTGATGTCTATGTCAGAAGCTTTCTCTATCTCTTTTATACTTTAATAAAACTTTATTACACAAAAGCTCTGAGCGATCGAGCCTCATCCCTGGCCCTGGATTGAATTCTTCTTCTCCGAAGGCCAAGAATCTCAGTGTCCTTTGTGGTTCAGCAACAACCTTTCATAGATCTGTGGCAACTTTATCAGCATTTTAAAAAAATCTTAATTATTATACCTAACACTCTCTGGGCTGGGCCAGGGTGTGTTTGTTTAGACAAACAACAAGTACTACATGGTAAATCTGAAAGAGGATGACTAGCCCCAGCCTTTACTTGAAAGGTAAGGATTCTTCTCTGAGTCTTCCATGGCTCAGTTAAAGTATTGAAAAATATTGAAAAATTCTTCCAGCTAGGTCACCAAATTGTAAATGGAGTTGAGTTTGGAAAAGATAGGCATGTATAATTTTCTTTTGTTTTTAATTTTTAAAAGAGTATTTATTGTTTTTATACTAAAGCCATCTGTCTTTGATTAGTACCTCTAAGTTATCAGTGATGTAGGTAATATACCAATCTTCCATCATCATAGAAGGTTCTTGTGGTAGAAGGAGAATGGGCTCCAGATTGGGACAAAACTAAATTGAACTTTCTCTGGTTTGATATCCTTGCAAAACTATTTAATTTCTGTTGAACATCAGTTGTTTTTTTCTGCCTATAAAAGGGGATAGAGTATTTTTCCCCAGAATTTCTCATTCTTATTGAGCCATCTTGATAACAACTATCCTCTTGTTATATCAAACACAGATTGGGAGGTGAGAGAGTAAGTACAATTTTGTCCAGAAAGCAGCATAGCATTAAAAAATTTTTTTTCTTTTTTTAGTTAAAGTAAGTTGATTTATGATGTGTGAGTTTCTGGTGAACAGCAAAGTGATTCAGTTTATATATATGTATTTTTATATTCTTTCCCATTATGATTTACTATAGGATATTAAATATAGTTTCCTGTGATACACAGTAGGACCTTGTTGTTTATCTCTTTTATATATATTAGTTTGTGTCTGCTAATCCCAAGCTCCTAATTTATACTTCCTGCACCCTTCCCCTTTGGTAACCATAACTTTGTCTTATGCATGTCAATCTGTTTCTGTTTTGTAAATAAGTTCATTTGTATAATATTTTAGATTCCACATATGAGTGATGTCATGATAACTATATTTCTCTGACTTACTTTACTTAGTATGATAATCCTGAAGTCTATCCATGTTTCTTTAAATGGCATTATTTCATTTTTTTTTTTTAAAGGCTGAGTGGTTTTCCACTGTATGTATATACATGTATATGTATCCATTCTTTATCCCATTCATCTATTGATGGACACTGAAGTTGTTTCTGTATCTTGGCTATTGAAAATAGTGCCACTTTGAACATTGAGGTGTATGTATCTTTTTGAAGTAGAGCTCTTGGCCCTTCTGGATATATGTCCTGGAGTGGGATTGCTGATTGGTGGCTCTGTTTTTAGTTATTTTTAAAAAAATTTTTATCAAAGTATCATTAATTTATAGTGCTGTGTTTAATTTCTTCTGTACAGCAAAGTGACTCAGTTGTACATATATGTATGTGTTATTTTTTGTATTCTTTTCCATTATGGTTTATCACAGGCTATTGAATACAATTCCCTGTGCTATACAGTAGAACCTTGTTTTTTATCCATTCTAGTGAATATATGTGATAATTTATATCTGCTAATTCCAAACTCCCAGTCCATCCTCTCCCACCATTTCTCCTCTTGGCAACCACAAGGCTTGGTGATCTATATCTGAGACTCTGTGTCTGTTTCATAGGTAGGTTGATTTGTGCTGGTTTTTGGTTTCTTGGTTTTTTGTCTGTATTTTAGATTACATATGTGTGATATCATATGGTATTGTCTTTTGCTCGCTGACTTACTTCCCTTAGTATGATCATCTGTAGGTCCATCTGTTAGATAGGTAGAATAGGGAAAAGGAGTCCAAAATGGCGGTGGCTAAAAGACAAGGAAGGGAAAAGCCCGTGAAAATAGAACAAAAGAAGGTCTGAGGACCAGAGTGAAGACTTCAGATAGAATAAACAGCACTCCTGGCTAAGCCCAGTTTGCACAGGGCAGGCCCAGGTGGAGGAAAGCATATAAAAGGAAGAGCCAAAGTGCTCTCTCTCTCTCTCTCTCTCTCTCCCTCCCTCCCTCTCTCTCCCTCTCTCCCTCCCTCCCTCTCTCTCCCTCTCTCCCTCCCCCACGTGCTCCTCCATTCTCTTGTCTTCAAGTCTTTGGGTTGGCATGCCTTCATGCTTTGAGGATGGATTCTCCTGTTATCTTCTAAATAAAATAGATCTGTAACACTGATTTGCCTAAGAGCTATAACACGGTTTGTCCAAGACCCGAGAGCTGTGATGTGCCGAGGGCTTTAATGTCCATTGCTCCAAATCTTTGTTGTGATGAGACAAAGAACCGAGGAACATACACTCGTGTGACACATCCATGTTGCTGCAAATGGCATTATTTCATTCTTTTTAATGACTGAATAATATTCCATTGTTTATATGCACCATATGTTTATTCATTTGTTGATGGACATTTTAGGTTGTTTAATGTCTTGGCTATTGTAAATAGTGCTGATAAGAGCATAAGGATACATATATCTTTTCAAATTAAGTTTTGTCTGGATATATACCCAGGAGTAGATTGTTAGGTCATATGACAGTAGATTGTTAGATCTACTTTTAAGTTTTTGAGGAACCTGCCTACTGTTTTCCATAGGGTTGCACCAATTTGCACTCCCACCAATACTATAGGAGGGTTCCCTTTTGTCCACACCCTTTCCAGCATTTTATTATTTTTAGACATTTTGAGATGCCCCCATTATGACTGGTGTAAAGTGGTATCTCATTTTGATTTGCATTTCTCTAATAATGATCAATGCTGAGCATCTTTTCATGCCTATTGGTCATCTGTATATCTTCTTTGGAGAGATGTCTATTTAGGTCTTATGCCAATTTTTGTATTGGATTGTTTTTTGTTGTTGTTGTTGAATTGTAGGAGCTGTTCATATATTTTGGAAATTAAGCCCTTGTCAATCACATCATTTGCAAATAATTTATCTCAGTCTGTAGGCTGTCTTTTTGTTTTGTTTATGATTTCCTTTGCTGTACAAAGACTTGTAAGTTTGCTTAGGTTCCGTTTGTTTTTATCTCCATTGCTTTGTGAGACTGATCTAAGAAAGCATTGGTACAATTTATGTCAGAGAATGTTTTGCCTATATTTTCTTCTAGGAGTTTTATGGTGTCGTGTTTATATTTAAATCTTTAAGCCATTTTGAGTTTATTGTTTGTATGGTCTGAGGGAGTGTTCCAACTTCATTGATTTACATGCAGCTGTCTACTTTCCCAGCACCACGTACTGAACAGACTGTCTTTTCCCCATTGTATATTCTTCCCTCTTTTATCAAAGATTAGTTGTCTATAGGTGTGTGTGTTTACCTCTGGGCTCTCTGTTCTGTTCCTTTAATCTGTAGAGCATAACATGTTTTTAACATTTATTTTACTGATTGATTTATCTTGGCTGTGCTGGGTCTTTGTTGCTGCAGGGGCTTTTCTCTAGTTGTGGCGAGTAAGGGCTGCTCTCTAGTTGTGGTGCATGGGCTTCTCCTTGCGGGGGCTTCTCTTGTTGCAGAGGACAGGCTCTAGGGTGCTTGAGATTCAGCAGTTGCGGCACATGGGCTCAGTGGTTGCGATTCCCAGTCTTAGCACATAAGCTCAATAGTTGTGGTGCCTGGGCCCAGTGCTCCTCAGCAAGCAGGATCCTCCTGAATCAGAGATTAAACCTGTGTCCTCTGCAGTGGCAGTGGATTCTTTACCACTGAGCCGGAAGGGAAGCTCTGAGCATAACATTTTCAGTTTCAGCTCTATAGAAAATGTACTCATTTTATTTGTAAAATAAATATTGATTCTTTAAAAAAAATCATTATATTACATTCATAATAGCCAAATGAATTGATCAAATATCCTATACTTCATACTGCTATAATGTTTTGTATTTTCTTTCCCACAGTCATCATTTTTTAATTTAAATTATTTTTATTATTTTTCTTTACAATGTTTTGCAACCCCCACACATATCTGATTCTAAAATATTTCCCTCACTCCAAAGTTGGACCCCTTACCCTTTAAGCAGTTTCTTCCCACTCCTCTCCTGAATATCTGCCCATCACTCGTCTGCATTCTCTCTAAGTGAATTTGTCTATTCAGAATATTTTATATAATTGGAATGATATAGTATGTGACCTTTGTCTGGCTTCTTTCACTTATGCATAGTGCTTCTGAGGTTCATTCATGTTGTAATGTGTATCAGTACTTCATTCCACTTTATACCTAAATTTGCACCTATATTCTGTTGTATGTATATACCACAGTTTGTTTATTCATTCACTCATTGAAGGACATTTGATCTGTTTTCACATTTTGGCTTTTGTGAACAATGTTGCTATGAACATTCTTGTATATGTACTTCTTTGAGTTCCTGTGGTGGTGCAGAGGTTAAAGCATCTGCCTGCAATGTGAGAGACCTGGGTTTGATCCCTGGGTCAGGAAAATCCCCTGGAGAAGGAAATGGCAACCCACTCCAGTATTCTTGCCTGGAGAATCCCATGGACGGAGGAGCTTGGTGGGCTAGAGTCCACAGGTCGCAAAGAGCCGGACACAACTGAGCGACTTCACTTTCACTTTCAATTTGGGGGAGTACATAGCCAGGTCAGACAGTAACTCGATAATTAACTTTTTGACGAACTACCAAAATGTTTTCCACTTGGCTGAGCCATTTTACATTCCCACCAAATGTCTGAGGCTTCCACTTTTTCTAGATCCTTGCCTTAATATAAATATTGACTTTGTAAGGTTGTTGAGTGGCTTAAAGGAGATGGAAGTTTCAAAAGGGAGAGCAGGGAGCAGCCATCCCTCCCACTCCCTCTCATCACACACAGTGCCCATGTCTGTCAAGGACACACTTGGCCTTGCAGAGTTCACAGCCTCACCGCTCTTCCTCACACAGGTACCAAGGTGAATGCTTGGTTGTGGGCTGGGATTGGACAGAGTTGGAGGAGGGGGTGGCAGGACAAAGGGCTTCCCTGTGATGACATTTCTCTGTCCACATTCATCACAGCTCCCTCTCCATCTCCCTGTCCAGGCACTCTCTCTCTTGCTACTTGGTCACCATTCAGAAGGCATTCATTTTTCTTATAAGCAATTATAGTTAATATTTCTGGAGGAGGAAATGGCAACCCACCCCAATATTCTTGCCAGGATAATCACATGGACAGAGGAATCTGGTGGGCTGCAGTCCATTGGGTCTCAAAGAGTCAGACACGACTGGAGTGACTGAGCGCCCATGCATGCATAGCTAATATTTTCCAAATTTAGATACAAAGAATGTCGTAATAAAACATATGAAAACAGAAAGGGAAAAAATGTTCAGAATTCCACCATACTGAGCAACTGCTGTCAGTTTTGTAGTGCTTGGCAAGTCCTTATTCCTAAATGTTCTGAACACAGATTGGTTATTCTCACTTCAATACCCATATGTGTCAGGAGAAAAAATTTGAAATTACCTGGACTCCTCTCTAGAACTCTGGATTCATTGTTTTGAGGTTAAGATCCCAGCATCTACTGTTCTAGGGGCTTTCCTAGTGGCTTGGATGGTAAAAGGTCTGCTTGCAGTGCAGGAGACCAGAGTTCGATCCCTGGGTTGGAAAGATCCTTTGGAAAAGGAAATGGCAACCCACTCCAGTGCTCTTGCCTAGAAAATCCCATGGACAGAGGAGCCTGGTGGGCTCATTCCATGGGGTCGCAAAGAGTCCGACATAACTGAACGACTTCACTTTCACTTTCTTTGTAGTATTCATCCATAGCCAAGACTGTGAACCACAGAAGAACATAAAACTTTTTTCTTTGACTTTCAGTTTGTAGGTCCATTACCTGAAATTGACAAGTATCGATCACCTCTATTGGTAAAGGGTGGTGAGAGAGGAGACTGAGCTCTGGACCTGGACTTACTTGGATTAAAAATTGTATACAAAATCACCAAATATTACACCTCAGTTTCCTTACCTTCCACACGGGAACAAAGCCTATTTTGTAAGGTTATTGGGATTTTAAATAAGATAGCATTGAGCTTGAAAAAATTAACAAATAGTGGTTTCTTTTTCTACGGTACCATGTGCCCAAATAGTGCACTTCCATTTAGTGCTCAAAATTCTAAGGCTGGAGGAAACTTAACCCTTATTTGTTGTTGTTGTTGTTTAGTCACTAAGTGGTGTCTGACTTCTTGTGATCCCATGGACTGTAGCCTGCCAGGCTTCTCTGTCCATGGGATTTCCAGGCCAGAATACTAGAGTAGGTTGCCATTTCCTTAGCCAGATGATCTTTCCAGCCCAGGAATTGAACCCGCGTCGCCTGCATTGGCAGGCATTGGCAGGCAGATTCTTTACCACTGAACCACCAGGAAGAGTCCCAACTCTTATTTAGCCTAGCCCATTATTCCACAAACATGAAAGTACCAAGAGGCCATGCTAGGTCTACTGGACACATCACACAATTGTTATATAACTGGGATGACCCTGAGGAGTCTTCTCCTAGCCTAGTATTGTCTATCCATAGTAATAGAAAACTGATCTTCAATCAAATGGTAATAAAATGTTGAAGGGATTGAATAGAACATACAAGTGGGAATCTTATTTCTGGACTTTGGGCTGGTACTGTTGGGTACCATGATGAATGAAAATATTTTCTTTACCTGAGGTGGCTCCCAGAAACTCATAGCACTAGCTGCATACCAGTCATCTAGAGGGAATCTTCAGCTTACCCATACCTGGACTTTACCCAGAGTTTTTAATTCAGGATTTAAACATTCTTTTGGTCTACACTCTGATGCTGGGAGGGAT
This sequence comes from Aepyceros melampus, assembly GCA_006408695.1. NCBI lineage: Eukaryota > Metazoa > Chordata > Mammalia > Artiodactyla > Bovidae > Aepyceros > Aepyceros melampus. The sequence goes on from SJXQ01005232.1 coordinate 190,250, forward strand.
TGGGGGCAGGAGAAGAAGGGGACGACCGAGGATGAGATGGCTGGATGGCATCACTGACTCGATGGATATGAGTCTGAGTGAACTCCGGGAATTGGTGATGGACAGGGAGGCCTGGCGTGCTGCCATTCATGGGGTCACAAAGAGTTGGACACGACTGAGCGACTGAATTGAACTGAACTGATGGTACACAGAGGGAGCAGGGATTTGCCTGAGGATCAAAAAGAAGGCTTTAGAGAACCTGCTGAAGAGTGATTAAAAATTATTCTACCCATCATTAATTTAACAGATATATCTGGAGTAAAATGTCTCTTTCAGGTATTGTATTTGACATGAGCTAGGAAAAAGAAGAGAAAAACAGTATACAGTTAAAGCATGGGAGGCAGAAGATTAGAAATCAAATAACAACAAGAATTTATACTTCCTCATAAAAGAGATGTAAACAACATAGAAGCTCCCTGTTTTATAAGAGCAATAAGCCAGGCAGACTCCAAGTAACAAGTGTGGCAGATCTTTGGGGAAAGAAAAATCCATTTTAGCCCTGGATTTTTATTAATTCTGACTTGCAACTGTGTTCTAACAGTTTGGCTCAAAGATACAGATATAGGTGTATCTATTTAGGTGATTTTTTTAGGTGGAATATATCTATCAATATTTATGGTATAAAAAGTTAGAACTGAGAATTAAAAAAAAATCTATTCTTGATTCATTTTAGAATGACAATAAAACTTTATATATTAACATAAATCATAATTTTATGAGAGATAATTTTAATTTCCCCTCCAAAAAATAGTGATAAAAGCAGCATTGTTCATATATTTTACAAATCTCTTTTGTATCTGGTTTAGAAGACGGTTGAATTCTCATATCTGCTTCTCTTGTCAATCTATTGTGACATGTTGTTTGGCATAAGTATATGAAGAAAATCATGCAGATATGAGTTGGAAAAGGGAGGAGTATTTTAGCAGCCTTTTGAGATAATTGTGGAAATTATTCTTTGATACTACACCAGACATGACAAATATAGTTTTTAAAGGTTGGTTGTAGTGTGGAATCTGAAACTATATCAATAAATAGTTCATACTCTGTACATTCATGAGAGAATGAGTCAGATTGTGTCTTAGTATTACTAAAAAAATAGTTTTTATCTCATTGAAAACTGTATTTTGAGAGTTGCTGCTATAACCCAAAGACAATGATGATTTTACATGCACCTGGCAGGGGTGAGACACCCTTCTTAAACCTTGGAGTGAAGAAAACTGAAGAAAATTGAGCTAAATAAACATCAAGAAACAAGACACCCATTTTGAAGGGATGATATAACAAAGCTAAGAAGCAGGAAGAATAACTAGACAGATTCCGTTTATAATCCTCCTCCCAGACAAAGTCTTTTTGAGCAGAAAACTCTTCAAGGATAGAGTTTACTCATAATATTGCCAAGGGGGCATGCAGAGGGGACTTAGGAAAGAACCTAAAGTAAAGCACCAAAAAGTCCTACCCTGAACTCACATGACCCCACCCCGGACTTCACCTTTGCCATTTTCAAGGTCTTTGTTTCACATCACCTCCCAAATTACACCAAACTGTTGTGGGTTTCCAGGTGGCCCTAGTGGAAAAGAACCCACTTGCTAATGCAGGAGATGTAAGAGATGTGAGTTCAATCCCTAGGTTGGGAAGATACCCTGGAGAAAGAAATGGCAACCCACTCCAGTGGAGAATCCCCTGGACAGAGGAGCTACAGTCCCATGGGGTTGCAAAAAGTCAGGCATGAATAAAGCTAGCACAATGTATAAAATAAATTGCACACTCAGAGTTTATAATCAGACTTTCAGTTCAGGTGCTCAGTTGGGTCCGACTCTTTGAGAGCCCCACAGACTGCAGCACACCAGCCTTCCTGTTCATCACCAATTTACAGAGCTTGCTCAAACTCATGTCCATTGAGTTGGTGAGGCCATCCAACCTCTCATCCTCTGTCGTCCCCTTCTCCTCCCACCTTCAATCTTTCCCAGCATCAGGGTCTTTTCAAATGAGTCAGTTCTTCGCATCAGGTGGCCAAAGTATTGGCGTTTCAGCTTCAGCATCAGTCCTTCCAATGACTATTCAGGACTGATTTCCTTTAGGATGGACCAGTTTGATCTCCTTGCAGTCCAAGGGACTCTCAAGAGTCTTCTCCAATACCACAGTTCAAAAGCATCAATTCTTCGGCTTTCTTCACAGTCCAACTCTCACATCCATACATGACTACTGGAAAAACCATAGCTTTGGCTAGACAGCAAAGTAATACCTCTGCTTTTTAATATGCTGTTTAGGTTGGTCATAACTTTTCCTCCAAGGAGCCACGTATCTTTTAATTTCATGGCTGCAATCACCATCTGCAGTGATTTTGGAGCCCCAAAATAAAGTCTGTCACTGTTTCCACTGTTTCCCCATCTATTTGCTATGAAGTGATGGGACCAGATGCCATGATCTTAGTTTTCTGAATGTTGAGTTTTAAGCCACCTTTCTCACTCTTCCTCCTTCACTTTCATCAAGAGGCTCTTTAGTTTCTCTTCACTTTCTGCCATAAGGGTGACGTCATCTGCATATCTGAGGTTATTGATATTTCTCCTGGCAATCTTGATTCCAGCTTGTGCTTCATCCAGCCTGGCATTTCTCATGATATACTCTGCATATAAGTTAAATAAGCAGAGTGACAATATACAGCCTTGATGTACTCCTTTCCCAATTTTCAACCAGTCCATTGTTCCATGTCTGGTTCTGTTGCTTTTTGACCTGCATATAGGTTTCTTATGAGGCAGGTAAGGTAGTCTGGTATTTCCATCTCTTCAGAATTTTCCATAGTTTGTTGTGATCCACACAGTCAAAGGCTTTGTTATAGTCAATAACGCAGAAGTAGATGTTTTTCTGGAATTCTCTTGCTTTTTCTATGATCCAGCAGATGTTGGCAATTTGATCTCTGGTTCCTCTGCCTTTTGTAAATCCACTTAAACATCTGTAAGTTCTCGGTTCACATGTTGAAGCCTCACTTGGAGAATTTTCAGTATTACTTTGCTGGCACAGGGCTTCCCTGATAGCTCAGTAGGTAAAGAATCCACCTGCAATGTAGGAGACCCCAGTTTGATTCCTAGGTTAAGAAGATCTGCTGGAGAAGGGATAGGCTACCCACTCTAGTATTCTTGGCCTTCCCTTGTGGCTCAGCTAGTAGTAAAGAATATGCCCACAATGCAGGATACCTGGGTTTGATCCCTGGGTTGGGAAGATCCCCTGGAGAAGGGAAAGGCTACCCACTCCAGTATTCTGGCCCCAAGAATTCCATGGACTGGGGTCACAAAGAGTCAGACATGGCTGAATCACTTTGACTTTGACTTTGCTAGCATGTTAGATAAGTGCAATTGTGTGGTAGTTTGAACATTCTTGGCATTGCCTTTGGGATTGGAATGAAAATTGACCTTTTCCAATCCTGTGGCCACTGCTGAGTTTTCCAGATTTGCTGGCATGTTGAGTGCAGCACTTTCACAGCATTGTATTTTAGGATTTGAAATAGCTCAACTGGAATTCCATCACCTCCACTAGCTTTGTTCATAGTGATGGCTCCTAAGGCCCACTTGACTTCACATTCCAGGATGTCTGGCTCTTGTTAGTGATCACACCATTGTGGTTATCAGGATCATTAAGATCTTTTTTGAGTAGTTCTGTTTATTCTTGCCACCTCTTTTTAATATCTTCTGCATCTGTTAGGTCCATACCATTTCTGCCCTTTATTGTGCCCGTCTTTGCATGAAATGTTCCCTTGGAAGTCTAATTTTTTTGAAGAGATCTCTAGTCTTTCCCATTCTATTGTTTTCCTCTATTTCTTTGCATTGATGACTGAGGAAGGCTTTCTTTTCTCTCCTTTATGTTCTTTGGAACTCTGCATTCAGATGGGTATATCTTTCCTTTTCTCCTTTGCCTTTTGCTTCTCTTCTTTTTGCTACATCTCAAAACTGCACCACAGAAAAGGAGGGATACACAGCAGGCCAAAGCTAAAGATCACCCTGAAAGTCTGAAAGCATTAGTTGTTTAGTTGTCTGCAACTCTTTGCAACCCCATGGACTATAGCCTGCGAGGCTTCTCTGTCCATGAGATTCTCCAGGCAAGAACAGTGGAGTGGGTAGTGATTCCCTTCTCCAGGAGATCATCTTCTCAACCTAGGGATCACACCCAGGTCTCCTGCATTGCAGGCAGATTCTTTACCATATGAGCCAGCAGGGAAGCCCCAAAGATTACCCTAATGAATGGTTTTGGTAGAAAATTATAGTTTCTGAAAAATCTTGAGCTAGGCATTAAGGAAAGTTATCCTTAGGTCACATTCTACCATGTGTACCAAGAGACATACAATCATGTATTCACTCTTTTGTGTTAGCTTGGTAAAGTTCAAGTTCTCTGTCCCTTAGATGCTCTGACAACCACCTTACATGAAAAATCCACTCAAAAGCAGCAATAGATTTCAGAGATAGGACATGGTAGCCCTTGGGGAAGACATTTATCAACCAAAAACTAAAGCTAATGTCTGGTCACAAGCCCGTTTAGAGATCAGCCTCAGGTGCCATCCCTAAGGGTACAATCAGGAGGACTCACTAGATTCATAATTCTACTGCAATTGTTGTTCAGTCCCCAATAAATTCCTCATCTTCCAGTCCAACGATATACTTTTTATTTTAGTCTTCCTTACTCCTGAAATTGATGCTATTGGCCTGTCCCATGACTATTGAAACAGTTTTCTCCACTGCGTCTAGTTCACTGCTCTCCATGGATTTCCTCTGGCCTCTTGCTTGATCATTCTTCTCCTTACTCCTAAAATGTTGGCATTTCTAAGGCCTGCCCTTTAATTCCCACCTCTTTTGTCCTCCCAGGATGATTCATTCTGTTCTCAAAGCACTCTTACGACTCTTAAAATGTACCATTTTTTTGAGCAGTTATGTGTTGAGAACTGTTTTTATTTCTTCATATATTTTAATCTCACTTAAATCTTATAACAACCTTGAAAGCTCTTAATAGTATTCATGCTTTACTCAAAAGTGTTACATTCCTTGTTCAAATCACAGCTTGAAAGATCTGGGATTTGGTCTTAGATATGACTGCAAACTATTGTTTTAAACTCACCATATGCCACCCAGTATAATACCAATCCCAATTTTGGTCTTAAACCTGAGACCAGGGCTTTCTACCTTTAGGGCACTACAGAGACATCAGTAACAATTGTTTTAAATAGAGATGCTCTTTGTCCTTTTTCATTGTTACTGACTAAAATATCTCGGTAGACGGTTTTGATGCATGCTGTTAATACAATGATGAACTTGGTACTTATGTTCAGCTTTCTGTTGGGTCACCACCTAGATGCCTACCAGAAACTTTGACTTTGACATGAACAAACTGAACCCACATTCTCTCAAATCTCCCCTTCTTGTATTTCAGATATTGTTAATATGTCACCATTCACACAAAGATAGACATTTGGGAGTCATCCTGGAATCCTTCTGCTCCTTCATTTTCCTTATCCTCTGGGCTCCAAATCCTATGGAATTTAGCTGGGAGATGTTTGTACTGCTACTTCCATTACCTGTCACCTCCAAACTAGTCTCCTTGCTTTTAGTCCCTCCACACTACAGTTCCATCCTACATCTTACTGCCTTCTTAATTTTTCTAAAAAGTGTCTTTTACCATGTTAGTCATTCTTTTATTGTCTTACACAAAGGGAAGTGAGTTTTAAATTCCAGTCAAGCTATCATAAAGCAAAACCATGGCAATTTAATAGTGTATTGGGTATTTTCAAATTTTATCTTCTGCTATTTGACCTTTGAACTGTATTTAGGATATGAAGAGATGCTGGTGGTACTTTTAGGAAATCATGAGAGAAGACTAAAGATGAGAAGGTTAAACATGAAGATTTCTGTTTCTCCCATTCTGAATTGTAATGCTTGTAAGTGAAAGTAGCTCAGTTGTGTCCGACTCTTTGTGACCCCATGGACTATACAGTCCATGGAATTCTCCAGGCCAGAATACTGGAGTGGTAGCCTTTCCCTTCTCCAGGGGGTCTTCCCAACCCAGGGATTGAACCCAGGTATCCCGCATTGTGGGTGGATTCTTTACCAGCTGAGTCACAAGGGAAGGCCAAGAATACTGGAGTGGGTATCCTATCCCTTCTCCAGCAGATATTCCCGACCCAGGAATCGAACTGGGGTCTCCTGTGTTGCAGGCAGATTCTTTACCAACTGAACTATCAGGGAAGCCCCAATGCTTGTAAAGAGAATCCCTGTAATTAGTTGTGTTGAAATGAAGAGAAACAAGGAATCAGACATCTAGGCTAAGTGCTCAGTCGCTTAATTGTGTCTGACTCTTTGGAACCCATGGCCTATAGCCTGCCAGGCTCCTTTGTCCCATGGAATTTCCCAGGCAAGAATACTGGAGTGCGTTGTCATTTCCTTCCCCAGGGGCTCTCCCCAACCCAGGGATCTAACACACATCTCCTGCGTCTCATGCATTGGCAGGCAGATTCTTCACCACTGTACCACCTGGGACCCCCAAGTGTCAACCTTTTTATTGATACGATTTAAATAGTAAGCTCTGCCATGAAGGTATCAACATTTGGATGTGTTTATGAATTAGTTGGCAATCCAGTTGTGTTTTTCAGCTTGTGGGGCACAGATATGGGGAGTTTGGCAATTTTATAGCAAGGAATTAGTGACTGTGGATGCTGCTGTTTCATTGTCTACAGGTAATGTAATTTATATATCTATAAAATGGTTTTCAAGTGAATATAATGGTGAATGGAATATAAACTTAATGTGTGACTAAGGTCATAGTAGGTTGTTTCATTATACATTTTGCTGTCAATGGATAGCCAAATACAACTACTCTCACATGACTTGTTTAAAATTTAAGTTAGGAAGAGTTCCACATGCTTGAAAGGGTTAACAAGCATTGATTTAGTTGATACACAGCTCAAAAATTTATAGTTTTTAAAATATTTCAAGTGGAAATGCTGAAATGAAGATGGATATAGTATTCTGGAATTTCTGGAAAGATCTAACTTACAATATAAATTTGGGGATCAGCATGCAAATATTTTTAAAGTCATGATACTAGATTAGATCACTGAGTGAATAGTGACTGTGGATTAAGAAAATAATAATAAGGGTGTCCAAGGACTAAACTGTAGGGCTCTCTGGTATTAAGGAATCAAGATGATGATAAAGAACCAGCAAAGGAGACAGAGTGCCTAGTAAAAAAGAGAGGAAAATGAAGAGAATAGGAATCCCAAAAGCGAAGCATTTAAAGGACAATGATTGACTATCAAATGTTGCTAAAAGGTCAACTAAGGTGAGGACTAAGAAATGGCCACTGGACTTTGAAATGTGAGGGTACTGGTGACTCTGAGACAACAGTAATTTTTGTGGCATGTGGGAGAGAAGCCCTTTTGGAGTGAGTGTAGGAGAAAGTTGGAGAGGGGAATTTCAGCCATTGGAAGAATTTTGCTGTGAGGTTAAAAAAAGATGGAGCAGTCGACAGAGGAAGAAATAGAATTACAGAGTCGGGAATTTGTTGTTGTTTTAAGGTGAGAGAAATAACAGTGTGATCACACACTGAGGGAAAAGTTCCTGGAGAGAACCATTTCAGCTGTGTTACTACTAATTAGCCCCTTCCTGGTTTTAAGCTGGATTACATATTCTTAAAATTACATGTCTATTTTTAGTCATTAAGCTTTAGACTCCTATGACTGCTGAATGCTGTTTCAGTGAACTGCCTCTACCCTTCCTTCAAAGCACCATTTGTTCAGGTCAACAGCAACGTCCTCATTAAGAGAGCTAATGGTTAATTTTCTGCTCCATAACTCCTTAATGTGATGATTTTGATCCATCCTCCTACTTGTTGCAACTCTCCTGTCAGCTTTCAGGCCAGCACTCTCCCCTGACTCTTCTTTCCCTTACTTCGACACATTTTCAGTCCGTTTCACCTGCTCCTGCCCTGCCTGCCCCTTCAGTGTTGGCATCTCCAAGGCCTTGCCTTTAAGCATTCTCTCTCATGCACTTCCTTCCACAATTATCATGTCCAATCTTTGGTTTCATTTTTTACCTCTATTCGTGGTTCAATGACCTATGTAATAATACCATCTAACATTTACTGAGAATTTACTATTATGTGTCAGGCACTTTGCTAATTTCTTTATCTGCCTTGTCTGCCCTCCACCCACACTGAATACTCCTCTGAGTATTACTATCCTCATTTTCAAATGGGGAAGTTTTTGCTCAATAAGGCTCTGAATCTTGCCCCAATCCCAGGGAGTTAGCAAATGGCAGAGCTTTGATTGAACTCACTGTTTGTCTGACTCTAAAGCTGTTGTAGTTACTATCCTTTATTGTTATCTAAAAGTGTAACTTAGATCTCCCTAGTTTTAAACTGGCATATCCATCCAACTGCCTAATGGACATAGCTCAGGCCACCACTCCAGTATTCTTGCCTGGAGAATCCCATGGACAGAGGAGCCTGGCGGGCTCCAGTCCACTGGGTCACAAAGAATTAGACACGACTAAAGTAACTTAGCATGCATGCAGGCATTTCTATCTTAATAAGCACTAACCTAAACATATCCCAACCTCTTTCCTACCCTGCAGATGCCCCTGTTCTAATATTTCCTCCTCCGATATTCCTTACTTCCTATTATGGTTTCTCCTTCAATCCAGTGCCCGAGTTTAGACTGTTCTGGATTTTCCCTCTCCCTCTCCCTCATACCCACTGTCTCCACATCCATCAGGTTCTGCATCCCAGTGCCGCTGACATTCTCCTCTGCTTTCTCATTGACTTTCTGCAGGTAGGCTCCCCACTGCAGTTGGTTCTCCCGACAGTTGTTGAGGTTAGCTCTTGAAAAAGTCAGTCTGATCATTTCATTGCACCTATGAACCTCTCATGACCCTTGTCACCTCCATTGTCCTTTCCATTCTATTTACAGCATCACTCTATACGTGTCCTTGCCACTCTCACCTATCAGAGTTGTCAAGAATGCACATGACGAATTATTAATACATGATATATGTGGACACTCTTACATGCTGAAGAACACAAAATGAGTTTCAAAGTCTCACTGAATTGTAAGTGGCTTATCACATATTTCTTAATCAACAGAAGGCTGATATACAACTACTGTTATATGTATAAACTGCTCAATATTTTGACATTAAAAAAGACATTCTTGTTTAGAATTACATACTAACAAGATTATTCTCATGTGAAACTCTTGTTTTAATTAGTATTCTCAGCTAGAGCTGTTCTCTGGCTGGGGATCCTGCATATAGGGGATATTGATTTTACATAATAGAGTTGGGTAAAATGTGAGTGACAGAGTGGGGATGGGTAAGTGGGAATGGAGAAGGATGAGGACACCTATACCAGAGTCTTTTCAAAATAGGAGTAGAAGGAACTATATCTACATCCTTAATAGCTGAACTAAAACAATTTTAAAAGTGACTCTTCTCCTTTGTTAGCTTCCAATAAAAAATGCAAGTGAAGACCGGAAAACAGATTATACTTGATAATATGCTATATTTTAACACAGCACAACATGGATCTCACTTGTCCGTTCCGTTCCGTTCAGTTGCTCAGTCATGTCCAACTCTTTGCGACCCCATGAATCGCAGCACGCCAGGCCTCCCTGTCCATCACCAACTCCCGGAGTTTACTCAGACTCACATCCATTGAGTCCGTGATGCCATCCAGCCATCTCATCCTTGGTCGTCCCCTTCTCCTCCTGCCCCCAATACCTCCCAGCAACAGGGTCTTTTCCAATGAGTCAACTCTTCGCATGAGGTGGCCAAAGTACTGGAGCTTCAGTTTTAGCATCATTCCTTCCAAAGAAATCCCAGGGTTGATCTCCTTCAGAATGGACTGGTTGGATCTCCTTGCAGTCCAAGGGACTCTCAAGAGTCTTCTCCAACACCACAGTTCAAAAGCATCAATTCTTTGGCACTCAGCCTTCTTCACAGTCCAACTCTCACATCCATACATGACCACAGGAAAAACCATAGCCTTGACTAGACGGACCTTAGTCGGCAAAGTAATGTCTCTGCTTTTGAATNGATGAGATGGCTGGATGGCATCACGGACTCAATGGACGTGAGTCTGAGTGAACTCGGGAGTTGGTGATGGACAGGGAGGCCTGGCGTGCTGCAATTCGTGGGGTTGCAAAGAGTCGGACACGACTGAGCGACTGAACTGAGTTGAATTTTATTTAATTTAGTTTTGTATTCTTAGAGAATAAAATTGTAAGAGAATGAAACAGTTTACACATATATTTACTCTTGACTTTTTTTAAAGTTCTAAATATAGGAATACAACGCATTAACCCAATTGAATATCTAGATGCTCTGAAAACCTGAAGCTTTTTCATAATTTATGTGGTAACAAAACCTGAGCTGACTGTATTGATTCAGCCCTGACATGAAGTTGAGTGAGATGATAGTATTGATTGATCTCAATTAGTATGATTCGTAGTACATTTCATTCTGGAAGTATCTGTGTTAATTATGGGATGCTGCTACACATCTTGCTTAATCCCTTAAGTAAGTTCATGTACCTTACTACCCTTTAGGGTATAACGTTGTGAATTGTGCAACACATTACCTAAGAATTTCAGGTGAGAAAGTGAGGACATACACCTGTTGAGTGAAGTGGGCACTGTGAGAATCTTCTCTCATGCAGTCGGTTGTCTTTTTGTTTTGTTGACGGTCTCCTTTGCTGTGCAAAAGCTTTTAAGTTTAATTAAATCCCATTTGTTTATTTTTACTGTATTTCTTTTCCTTTAAGGGGGTAGATCCAAAAAAAATATTGCTGCAGTTTATGTCAAAGAGTATTCTGCCTGTATTTTCTTCTAGGACTTTTATAGTAACAGGTCTTACATTTAGGTCTTTAATCCATTTTGACTATATTTTTGTTCAGTTTAGTTCAGTTGCTCAGTAGTGTCTGACTCTTTGTAACCCCATGGACTGGTTGGATCTCCTCACACTCCAAGGGACTCTCAAGAGTCTTCTCCAACACCACAGTTCAAAAGCATCAGTTCTTCTGCGCTCAGCTTTCTTTATAGTCCAACTGTCACATCCATACATGACTACTGGAAAAACCATAGCTTTGACTAGATGGACCTTTATTGGCAAAGTAAGGTCCTGCTTTTTAATATGCTGTCTAGGTTGGTCATAGCTTTTCTTCCAAGGATCAAATGTCTTTTAATTTCATGGCTGAAGGTACTGTCTGCAATGATTTTGGAACTGCAAAAAATAAAGTCTCTCACTGTTTCCATTGTTTTCCCATCCATTTGCCATGAAGTGATGGGACCAGATGCCATGATCTTTGTTTATTGAATGTTGAATTTTAAGCCAGCTTTTTCACTCTCCTCTTTCACTTTCATCAGGAGGCTCTTTAGTTCTTCTTCGCTTTCTGCCATAAGGGTGGTATCACCTGCATATCTCAGGTTATTGATAATTCTCTGGGCAGTCTCGATTCCAGCTTATGCTTCATCCACCCTGGCATTTTGCATGATGTATTCTGCCTGTAAATTAAATAAACAGGGTGACAATGTACAGCCTTGATATACTCCTTTCCTGATTTGGAACCAGTCTGTTGTTCCATGTCCAGTTCTAACTTCTTGACTTACACAAGGTTATTTTTTTATGTGTGGTTTTTGTATATGTTATTTTTGTATATCATGTTAAAGGATGTTCTGATTTCATTCTTCTACATCTAGCTGTCCAGTTTTCCTAGCACCACTTATTGAAGAGACTGTCTCTTCTCCATTATATATTCTTGTCTCCTTTATCATCGATTAATTGACCATAAGTGTGGCTTATTTATGGGCTCTCTGTTCTGTTCCATTGATCTCTGTGTCAGTTTTGGGGGCAAATCTATACTATTTTGATGACCGTAGCTTTGTAGAATAGTCTGAAGTCAGGGAGTGTGATTCTTCCAGTACTCTTTTTCGTTGTCAAGTTTGTTTTAGCTATTCAGGATCTTTTGTGTTTCCATATAAAATTTTTAATTATTTGTTCTAGTTCTATGAAAAATGTCATTGATATTTTGATAGGGATTGCATTGAATTTAAGTAGTAAATTAAATAGTATGGTAATATTAACAATATTAATTGCTTTAAGTAGTATGGTAATATTAAGAATATTAATTCTTCCAAACCAGGACACAGTATATCATGCCATCTGTTTGTATCATCTTCAGTTTTGTTCATCATTGTCTTATTGTTTTCCAAGTACAGGTCTTTTACCTCCTCATGTACGTTTATTCCTAGGTATTTTATTCTTTTTGATGCAGTGGTCAATGAGTTGTTTTCAGTTTTTCTTTCTGATAGTTCTTTGTTAGTATATAGAAATGCAACAAATTTCTGTATATTAATTTTCTTTCCTGCAACTTTACTGAATTCATTGATGAGCTGTAGTAGTTTCCTGGTAGCATATTTCGAATCTTCTATTGCTGTGGCTAGGACTTCCAAAACTATATTGAATAAAAATGGCAAGTGTAGATATACTTGTCTTGTTCCTAATCTTAAAGGAAATTCTTTCACTTTTCACTGTTGAATATGATGTTAGCTGTGAGTTTGTCATATATGACCTTTTTAAGTTGAGGTTCCTACTGTGTTCCCTTTCTGGAGAGCTTTTTTTTTTTTTAATCACAAATGGATTTTGAACTTTATCAAAAGTTTTTTCTGTTATCTATTGAGATGATCACATAGTTTTTATTCTTCAGTTTGTTAATGTGTATCACACTGATTGTAGATATTGAAGAACCTTTGTTATCCCTGGGATGAATCCCACTTGATGATGGTGTATGACCCTTTTAATGTGTTGTTGGATTTGGTTTGATAATATTTTGTTGAGGATTTTTACATTTACATTCATCAGTTACATTGATCTGTAATTTTCTTTTTTTGTGGTATATTTGTCTGGTTTTGGTTTCAGGGTGATGCTGGTCTCATGGAATGAGTATGGAAATGACAGATTTTTAGTCAAGTTGTTTCCATTGAAAAATACTGATTTGAGGACTTCCTTGGCAGTCCGGTGGTTAAGATTCCACACTTCCAGTGCAGGGGCACAGGGTTGATCCCTGGTCTGGGAACTAAGATCTCATATGCTATGTGGCATGGACAAAAAAAATGTACAGATTTTAAAAGCTAATAACTTAGAACTCATACACAAAACAAATGATGACAACCTCTTGAACGGGAGAAAATAATTGCAAATGCTGCTGCTGTTGCTGCTAAGTCGCTTCAGTTGTGTCCGACTCCGTGCGACCCCATCAACGGCAGCCCACCATGCTGTTCCATCCCTGGGATTCTCCAGGCAAGAATACTGGAGTGGGCTGCCATTTCCTTCTCCAATGCATTCATGCATTTTGCTAAGTTGCCTCAGTTGTGTCTGACTCTGTGCGACTCTATGGGCAGCAGCCCACCAGGCTCCTCTCTCCACAGGATTCTCTAAGCAAGAATATTAGAATGGGTTGCCATTTCCTTTTCCGTTTGCAAATGATATGACTAATAAGAGGTTAATATCCAAAATATATAAATAGTTCATACAACTCAACATCAAAACAAACAACCGGATTAAAAACTGGATGGAAGTATTGACTAGACATTTTCCCAGAGAGAAAATGCAGATAGCCAATAGGCACATAAAAAGATGCTCACCATCACTTATCATCAGAGGTATGAAAATCAAAGCCACAACTAGGTATCACCTGACACCAGTCAGAATGACTATCATAAAAAAGAAAATCATAAAAATAGCAAACACTGCTGAAGATGTGGAGAAAAGGGAACCGTCATACACTGTTGGTGAGAATGTAAGTTGGTGCAACCAGTGTGGAAAACAGGTTTCTCAAAAAATTTAAAATAGAATTACCTTGTGACCCAATTGAGTTTATATCTGAAAAGAACAAAGATACTAATCTGAAAAGAGTCATGCACCTCAGTGTTCCTAACAGCATTATTTACAGTTGCCAAGATTTGGAAGCAGCCTAAGTGTCCAACAGCAGTTGAATAGATAGAGAAGATGGAATGCTACTCAGCCATAAAAGGGTATATCTGAAAAGAACAAAGATACTAATCTGAAAAGAGTCATGCACCTCAGTGTTCCTAACAGCATTATTTACAGTTGCCAAGATTTGGAAGCAGCCTAAGTGTCCAACAGCAGTTGAATAGATAGAGAAGATGGAATGCTACTCAGCCATAAAAGGGAGTGAGATTTTGCCATTTGCAGCAACATGGATGGACTTGGAGGGCTTTATGCTAACTGAAAAAATTCAGAGAAAGACATATACTGTATGCTGTCATTTATATGTAGAATCTAAAAAATATAACAAACTAGTGAATGTAACAAAAAAGAAACAGACCTATAGACACAGAACAAACTAGTAGTTGCCAGTGGGGCGAGGGAAGGGGCAATTTTGGGGTAGGGGCAAAACAAAAACCCCTAGTAATTAGGAGATTATGTGAAATCATAGATGAAAATTGTGAAGCACAGTAGAATTTAAAGACTCTTTAATTAAAAAAAAAAAAGTTGGCACTATCAGGCAGCCCCTTCTTTCTTAACATTCTTCCTTTGTTTTCAGTATCACCACACTTGCCTATTTTCCTATTGCTTTTCTGGCATTTTCTTCTCAATTTCTTTCATTGTTTATTTTTACTCTGTCTCTCCCTTAAGTTTCTCTTAGGTCCAGACCATTTCTGTCCNAGCACTTTCACAGCATCATCTTTCAGGATTTGAAACAGCTCAACTGGAATTCCATCACCTCCACTAGCTTTGTTCGTAGTGATGCTTTCTAAGGCCCACTTGACTTCACATTCCAAGATGTCTGGCTCTAGATTAGTCATCACATCATCATGATTATCTGGGTCGTGAAGATCTTTTTTGTACAGTTCTTCCGTGTATTCTTGCTACCTCTTCTTAATATCTTCTGCTTCTGTTAGGTCCAGACCATTTCTGTCCTTTATTGTGCCCATCTTTGCATGAAATGTTCCCTTGGTATCTCTAATTTTCTTGAAGAGATCTCTAGTCTTTCCCCTTCTGTTCTTTTCCTCTATTTCTTTGCATTGATCGCTGAAGAAGGCTTTCTTATCTCTTCTTGCTATTCTTTGGAACTCTGCATTCAGATGCTTATATCTTTCCTTTTCTCCTTTGCTTTTCGCCTCTCTTCTTTTCACAGCCATTTGTAAGGCCTCCCCAGACAGCCATTTTGCTTTTTTGCATTTCTTTTCCATGGGGATGGTCTTGATCCCTGTCTCCTGTACAATGTCACGAACCTCATTCCATAGTTCATCAGGCACTCTATCTATCAGATCTAGGCTTGAAATAAAAAGGATAATCTTCTTATATAGATCAGTCTTCCAGACAAGAGGCCATGTGAGGTTGTGGACAAGGGATTCTGGGTTCAGATCCCTTTGCGTTCAAATTCTGGTAATTATGTGATCCCAAGTCCTGTCCTATCTCCTGATTCTCAATTATCTTTAAATAAGGAGAAATCTTATTTGAAAGGTAAATGTAAGGGTTTCTTAGATGAGAAATTAACATTTACTGATCTGAACTTCTACACTGGAATGCTGTAAATAGCTCATGTCTGTTTAATTTTAACAGAATTGTAAGAGTAGAAGAAACACCAAAGTTTGTTTATTTCAGCCTCGTTATTTTACAGATGTGGAAACCCAAGAAGATCAAGAGACAAACTATTTGTATACTTGTGAATAGACTTCAATATTCTAGTTTCCTAACCTAGCATCATTAACATGCTTTGATGGGACTGTTAGGAACTCACAGCTAGCTAGGAGACTCATACCTCTACTTAGCTGCTATCATTATAAGGCTGGAACATCAGCTGTAAGTCAAGAGTGACCATGGGAAGGAAGGATTCATTTTCCTGAGGACCACAAGGAAAGCTTCATCCAGTGCATTATATAGAATGGAGAACATTCTATTCTTCTCACTTATTCCACTGCAACTCACCATTACTAAATTCAACAGGAATTTACTTTAAGGTGTTATTAACATCAATGAAGCTTTTTATTATCATGTACTTTTTCTTTGTCAATAAATACCCAAGGACAGATACTATCATGTAATTGTCTAACAATTATATAGTTTTTAAATTCTAGAAAATGGACCTACCTACAAAAAGATTGAGAAAAAATAATTTAGTAGATATTTAAAAGATATTTAAAGACTTTATTTTAATTAATTCTCTCAAAGCTTAACAAATACAGTCTTGTGTTGCCAATTACATTTTGGGGATGGGAAACAGGCCTACAGGTTTTACTTGACAGAGGAGGTTTTTATTCTGATTCCTTAGGGACTGAAGGTCAAATAATTTTAAATGCTCCCTGGCAGCTTTTAGCATGAGATTTCAGAATTCGATAATGAGATAAGACCATTATCTCAGAATGAGATAAGACATGGGAAAACATAATTTAGTTTTCATTTGCATTGGATAATTGAGAGAATATGAATCATTTTCCACGCTAATTTGTTGTCAATGTTTAGTTCCTAAGTCACGTCCAACTCTTTGTGACCCTATGGACTGTAACCCACCAGCCTCCCCTCTCCGTGGGATTTCTCAGAATATTGGAGTGGATTGCCATTTCCTTCTCCAGAGGATCTTCCCCACCCAGGGATAGAACCCCCATCTGTTGCATTGGCAGGCGGATTCTTTATGGCTGAGCCCTCTAGGAAACTTCTACTATCATCTGCTGCTGCTGCTGCTAAGTCGCGTCAGTCGTGTTTGACTCTGTGCGACCCCATAGACTACCACAAACTCAGTGTTATGACTTAAGACCAATGTGTGGGGTCAAGCTGTGATAGGAAGCAGATGGCTCCAGTTAGGACTGATCAGAAGTGTGGACAGGGTTTGGGTAAGCAGGTGGCTCGGCACCTCAGGGCTAGGCCTGAAGGAGGTAAGGAAGGAGCAGCGCCTGGAATCTGCAGGTAAGGAGGAAAAGCGGGTCAGCAGACAGGAGCTGCAGGAAAGGAGCTCTGTGGTGGGTGAGCCAAGAAAAGAGATGACCTTCTCCTTCCCACCCTCTGCAGCTCCTTGAAGTGGAACCATTTAGCCACTCCCAGTGAAAGAGGAGGGCAGAGAACCAGGGCATAAGCTTGAAAGTGGCTCTGAAGGGACAAGCAAAAGACATCCAGTACAGTATCACCAACCACACCAGGTAACATATCAAATGATACCTGTCTTCTGCTACCTAGATGAGGTAGAAAAGGAAATGGGATTTATACTATTATGATTCAGTTCTTTATGGTTTAATTCAAATAGCATGTTTGGCTAAATCCTTCAACTTCTCTTATTTTTACATTGTAAAATGTGGGTAGAAAACCTACTTTCCAAATTGTCCTTAGGTTTGTTGCTGCTGCTAAGTCACTTCAGTTGTGTCCAACTCTGTGTAACCCCACAGATGGCAGCCCACCAGGCTCCCCTATCCCTGGGATTCTCCAGGCAAGAACACTGGAGTGGGTTGCCATTTCCTTCTGCAATGCATGAAAGTGAAAAGTGAAAGGGAAGTTGCTCAGTCGTGTTCGACTCTTCGCGACCCCATGGACTGCAGCCTACCAGGCTCCTCCGTCCATGGGAGTTTCCAGGCAAGAGTATTGGAGTGTGTGCCATCCTTAGGTTTGAGATAGTACTAATAAATAGAATATGTGTGTGTGCTCAGTTGCTCAGTCAGTCTGACTCTTTGCAACCACGTGGACTGTAGCCCACCAGGCTCCTCTGTCCATGGGATTTTCTAGGCAAGAATACTGGAGTGGGTTGCCTTTTCCTACTCCAAGGGATCTTCCCAACCCAGGTATTGAACCTGAGTCTCTTAAGTCTCCTGCACTGGCAGGAGGATTCTTTACTCTAAGCCACCTGGGAATCCTGTAGTATACAGAATAGGACGTACAAAGTCTATTTGATGCTGAAAAGTTTAGGGAAATAAAGAACTTAGTGCTCTATCATCTTTGCCATCAACTAGTGTCTACTACATGCTCTGTTCTTAGGGAATTTAGATCCTTGGCAATTACTGAACTAGTTGGAAATGTATTACATGAGGATATCAAACCTGTATCCTTGACAAGCATTGACTAGTCTGATCTCAGTATGTCTCTGCACATGTAATTTTACTAGTTCTTAATTTATTTTGGTGCTGATGTGACCAATAAAATACAAATTTATCATAGAGTGTTATGAAGTCATGGGGCCTTGATTATTTTTATCATAGCATGTTTTCTCTATCAAAGAGGCACTAAAAGTTCACTCCCTTCTTGTAGGGGCAGGTCAAGAAAACCTTTTTAAACAAAATTCTATAAGGAATCTTTGTACTTAAAAGGTTTAGGGGCCACTCATTTTTTTTGGTTTTACGTATCAACATGACTTGAATCTTAAAAAGAAGTATTAGGCCTTAAATGTATTTTCTGAGGGCAGGTCTTTCCCGGTTCTGCATAATAAATCTGAGGGCAGTACTGGTAGAAGTTCAACAGTGCCTTTAAAATGGTGTCTCCATGCAGATAATAAATAGGAAAAAGACTAATTTTAGGGTAATTCTCCAATATAGGAATGGGGATGAAATCTAGAATACATATTTTGTCCTGAACAGAAATCATTCATGTTTAGCAAAAATAACAGAGGCTATATTAGACCTTTTCTCCTCTGTCAGCATTTCCAGTATAACCCAGTTCTTCTTGTCCTTCTGTTCCACAGGCAGATCTGATGAAAAGAAAAAGGACTGGGGATCCAGACAAACATGGCTTCACAGCCTGGATCCACAACTATTAGGTGTGTAAATTCGGATAATATTCTTCTAACTGGGTCTAATGTAAAAATAACCAGATTGCAATGCTATGGGGTTTTTTGATGAGATTGTTGATAATGTGGGGATGAAAAAATTGATTTCCCTCCTTGGGTGCTATAAGTCTTCAGAACTCCATCACTTTATTTTTTTTTTATTTATTTTTTTTAATTAATTTTTATTTTTTAGTTTGTTTTGCTTTACAATACTGTATTTGTTTTGTTATCTCATCACTTTAGTACTTAAAAATTTCAGGATTTGGAAGGACCCCTAGTAGTCTCTCAATTGCTTATTTTAAAGATGGAAATGTAAAGAGGTTATAGAATGTATCTAATGATCATATTATTATATAAGTCATAAAATTCAGACTGGAATGGAACTCAGTCCTTTTCCAGAAAGCGTAACTTGTCAACGACAAGTAATGAGTAATTGAATGGCATTGAGTACACGTATCCACTGAGCCGGTCCTGGGACTCAAAAGGTGAAGAAGTTGACACAGCCAACAAGGTGACAATATGGTTGAACGCCAAGACAACCACATCACAAGACAAAAACTCTGAGCCATATGCTCAGAGGAAGGAGAAATGTAACTGTCTGAGGTAGAAGAACCTGAAGAAATCTAACTTACATTTAATAAAAGGTGGAGACCCTTCCCAGCCATATGCCTCAGTATTTATTAATTTAGCAAATACATGCGTATCCACAGCTATGTATCAGATGCTCTCTTATAGTAAGGAAGAAATAAAGTGCTAAAGATTTGGCAATTGAGGACATGAGGAAGATACGCTGCAGAAGGCATATTGCAATCAATTACTGATGATTTTTCTAAGAACAAACCAGGTACGAAAGTTTAATGAATTGTCAGAACAGCAGGTAAGGCCATCCTACGTGTCAGTGGGGTACCTGGCCAGACCTCTGAGGTTATCCTTCAGCAGAGGCACTAACGCTTTAAGACGCGGGAGCCGTTCCTCCGCCTCCATCGCTCCGCATCCTGTCCTGGCCAGGCTACAGCGCCTTCACGCCCCGCGGGCCACGCCCCTGCGCGTTGGTTGGTCTTTCCAGAAGTGATGAAACTTCCCGCAAGCATTACAGGAGCCGGGAGGGTATAAAGCGAGGGGTGAGAAAAAGCCCCCACCCCGCAAACCGCAGCTGGGCCGC